>KL284192.1:101505-113036 GCA_000699545.1 Podiceps cristatus
TTTTTAGCACCAGGCTGGCATACATTCATTAGATTACATTAAATATTGCAGTTTCCACTGTTGTCTTCTGTATAGGTAAAACTGATAAAGTATACTTAGACTATAAATCATGATAAAATATAGTGCTCCTAAAAATGTGTTAGCCCCAACAAGAAGCTGAGACATGGTGTAAGCTTCTTGGGCTGTTTTCCCTATTGAGCCACCTGGTCTATATTTTGCAGGGCCATAAAATAGCATGCAGAAGAAAGAGGGAGTAAGTTCAGAATTCTGCCATACCTTTTGAGGAAGCTTGAAGGATGAAGTGTGAAGTGGATGACATTGCACAAATCATTATCTTACTCTTTAAAAGAACAAAAAAAAACAGAATTGCATAGTGCTTCACCGCCAAAAATGTAGTTCATAATTACTCAGTACCTAAATACGAGAAAGATTCAGGTAGTATTTTTATGGGTGTGCTAAGAGAAAAGACAGTATCAAAATGGTGTTTCTATTAATAGCCCTGAAGAAGTCCCAAATTCTGTGAGAGCACATATTTTTGCACTAAGGCAAAACTAAACTTAACTGGCAATGTAAAGCCACCTTAGTTGAAAAGGTAAGTCTCTCTTACTTTGCCAGGTGAGTGCAATATGGAAACTAAATTCTGCTCGTCTTACTCTTGTACAGTTCAGCACAGACTGGCTACTCCTTGAGGAAGATGAGAAAGATTTTTGTCCCCAAAACAAAAAACAACCCACCCCCCTCACCCAAAACAACCAACCAACCCCCCAAAAAAAACCTAAAACAAATCAAAAGAGGAGGATAATAAAACAGACAAGAAAACCCCTCAAACTTAGGGAATTGCAAGGGTAAAGAACTTACAGTATTTCAATGAATTGTATATCTGTTTTAAAACCCTAATGTGATAAGAGCTATCCTTTTGTTTTCTCTGTTTCTGTTCCAGCAAAATCAAATCACTTCCTCTAGCTAGAAATCCTAATTCTAAGCAAGCTGTTTTGTGGTCCCAGTAAAACCGATGTGATTTTATCTAACTGTTTCAACTCATGCTATTAAGAACTTTCCCGTGACTTCTGGATCTCAAATTAATTCCAGAATCCCACGTCATCCAAGTCACTAACTGAAATAGTGTGAAACTGCACATTATTGTATCTGAAAAGGGTATTGAGATCTTGATTCATGCTACTGGTACTTCACAGTCCGATTATTATAACGCATTTCATTTCAGTCTTCCCATCTCTCTTGAGAGGCACCAGTAAATGGTCCAGAACTTCGGTTAGACTTCTTTTCCATTAGAGTTGTCACTAGCATAGCTCTTGAATTCTTTATAAGCGTTGACGGTGAGATCTAGAATAAAGGCCTGCTTTTGACCTTCAGGCATTGGTATGGCCTTGCTCAAACTTACTTTTTGACCTTTCTGTCTCCTGGTTTTCCATGCCCTCTCCTTGGATCATCAGCCAAACTGCTGTTCCCAGTCTGCGCTTGTCACCTTAAAGTAACGGTTACAAGTGTATTGATGCAGTAATGACTTTAAGCCCAGCAAGCTCCACTTCATTTAATTGGTTGTAATTTGAACTCTGAAACAAGATAGCATCTTGTGTAACTATATGTAAATAAATTAAGGTAAGAACTGTGGTATTTAGTTAGTGATAGACTGCCTTTATTTATTTTTATATGTCGTCCCAGGACATTGTTTGCATAATTAAAAAAGTAAGGCATATACTGTTACATAGTATGGTTATGATATATAAGCCCATTAACATGAAATTTAATGGTGCAATTAGTGACAATATTTTCTGTGTTGTTCATAAAAGCTTTTGCAGTATTTTACACTGCTTCCTAGTTATTACTATATTAGTAATCCAGGTGATGTGGAAAACAGTATTATGTGATGGTAACTGGTTCATTTCAGAAACATCAAAGCTTTAGATACCCACAGTTGTAGTTCTTCATGGCTTTTCCTTAACAGCATACAAATATTTTGCTGCAAAACAGGCTCTTCCTCACTTCGGAACAGAGATGGAAAAGAAATGGAAGTTTTAAAGCCTGTATTTAGTGGCCTAATTGCAGCCTCTGTAAAATCAGCATGAGTCTAGCATAATTCTAATGAAGTTCTGGTACTATAACGCTCAGAAAAGATCAACTTTAGGCATTAGGAACTGAGTGCATAGAGTGTATATCTTCTGGAAAAGACATTTTTTTTATAAGTTCTTATGTGAAGTGTAAAAGGTACTCTTTTGAAATATTTGAGAGCTAATAATGGGTATTGCATGTTTAATGCAACAGAGTAGCTGTCCTGGTTTTCTTTTTTCTTTCTTTTTTCTTTTTTTTTTTTTGTTTTCGTTTTGTTTTCCTTTCTTCCTGCACATTCACCTCTTCTTGAACAGAAATAAAAGGTTCAAGGCTTGTCAGCATCAGTTTATAGATAGCTGTTTAAAAATAATGAGATATTGGGTATTGTAAGGCTCAGGGCTGTCTTGCCAGACTCATTTATTTCCATTCACCTTTTGTCAGAATTGCAGACAGAAGACATTCAATTAAAACCTGTCACCTGTTGCCTGTGACCTAATTTGTATGTGTGAGTGTCACAGATTAGGATACTTAGCTTCATATGGAACCATTAAAAAATGTAAAGCAACAGTGGTACTCTTGAACATTTTATGCCACATTTTCTTCATGCAAACATCTTTGTTTATGGACCATTCTTCAATGGAAATCACTTGTGCTAAGAAATAATAGAATTTATTTACACAAAAGCTCATTTGCATGGGAAAACTAAGTGGATTTTATGCATGTTCTTTTATGTTTTAATGCATAAATGACAGTGCATAAAAAATCAGCATGTAGATGATTAGTTCATGCAAAGTTAATGTTCCTTTCAAGAGAGGTTGAGTACTGAGCTGCACAAGTAACACATTTATCAGTTCTTTTGTCAAACTGAAACAAAAAAACCCAAATCCTTCTGGGCTTTAACCAAAGAGGTTTTGGTTTGGTTGGTTGGTTGGGTTTTTTTCAGTTTCTTTGCCAAAATCTATCCTTCTCATCCCCGCCTCAAAAAGTATTTTCCAAGATGCTACTTGCATTTGGTTGCACAGAAGCATTTTTAATTATTAAACATGAGCAAAATCTGAAATGAAACATTGGTTTGAAACACTTGTTTTACAAAAGCAATATTTTTCTCTGTTGATTTTTCAACCTGGAAAAAATCACTAAATATTTTAATTGGCCATTATTTTTTTAAAAAAAAAAATAATAAACTGTTTGTTCAAAGTCTTTCTCAGAGGAATAGATAAATTAAGCAACTTATTTGTAGTCACAGAGCAAGCTGGATATTAAAGTAATAAACACTGTTTTGTCTTTCAGTCCATTATATGGGCAGACTCCTGAACTAAATTGTTTTATAGGCACCTCTTGAGGACAGCCGATTCTATCCTATATTAACAGATACTTTTTGGTACTGACTGAATGTAAAGTAGAAGGATGATTTTTAGACTTCCTATGCTACATTAAATAGTGTATTTAATAGTGCAGATAGCTATCAGAAGACAAAACACTAAAGCTTTTCCCTGCTAATTGTTAATTCAGCTGTAGATCGGGAATGCTTTAATGTGAGTCATAGCTTTTATCTTCTTTGATGACTTAGGACTCTGTTTTCAAAATATTACCTGCCTAATGGACACATATTTTACATCTCTAGCTATATTTTTAACTGCACATGGTATTATCTAAATACCCGGTAAACTGATTTCAGTTACCAACTCTGGCTTGCTTATAATTCAGCACATAAAGCAAATATGCAGATCCAGAAGAAAAGATAGTTCATGTTATTCTTTTTCTTCGTGCTTTATTACTTCTTGCATGTTTCTGCTATATCGAGAGGGGTCTTTAGTGGTTTAAAGTGGAAGTATTTTTTCCACTGCAAATCTTTGAGACTGTAGGATTAATGCACTGGCCTCACAGTTCTCTAATCCCAAACTCTAGAGATTACTGAATTGTCTAAAGAGTTACTAGATGACCATGCATTCTTACCTCTTAACGCATTCTGTCTGTGTTCTCGGTGGATAAATCACCCGGTTTTCCCATTCTATGTGAATAAATTCAAAACTCAGGAGTTTATAATATTCACCCAAGCTTACCCAGCGATCTTACAAATAAGCGCAGTATGTTAAAGTGAACTGAAACGCTCTATCAAGATGTTGTCCTAAAGGAGAACCACAACAGAACCTAAAAATCCTTTTACTTTTTCCAGTTTTGCTGTAAATTTTTGCCTCTGCTACTGATTTTCCCGTAAAGCTTGGCAAGATGCAGTCATGTGGGTATCCATTCTTACTGGTCTACCTGTAAAATTTAAGACAATGCTGGGAATCATACAGATGTCTGTAGAGAAAGGATCGTTACCCAGTTACATATCTCAAAAACTGAGGTAGGAATATATTTAGTGTATATAGAGTGCAGTTTTAGAGGTGGAGCTTGCCAGAATGGTGTCAGTGTAGAATGTGTTTGCTTGCCATAAATCTCTCATATAGGGGGGATGGAAAGGGAGCAGAATTTGAAATGTCTGTAGGAAGTCAAAATGGCAGGTTTGATTCTGATCTCAAACCTGTTCTTTACTGATGTGCTAGAAGGAAGAGAGAGAGTTTTGATTTATGCAGATATTAGTACATATTTAAGTGAATTAGATTTATTTTTTCCAAAATAAAAGCTATCCCAAATTTTAGATAGTAAGCAATTTCTTATAGGCTGTCCTAGTATTGGTAAGTCTCAATTTGAAGGATGGGCAGATGCCTTCTGAATTAGCTTGTGGGTACAGAGCTCCATGGAAAGGACAAGGATGTTTGTGGGACAAGTGGAAAAATGAACACTGGAGACTTGTAGCTGAGGTAAGAAGGAGGCAATAGAAAACAGGAAGAGAGGTAGATTATAAATAGTATACTTTGTATATGGCTTGGATCTCTATGGATAAATAGATGACACTGTTAAATACGATTATCATACCGAGGACCTGAATGGCAAAAAGAATGATATACAGGGCTAAGGGCAATCTTTTCTAATATATAGCTCCAGTCACAGTGGGTACCTGTCCCACACGAGGGCTTCCAGGCAATGTGAGGAAAGGACTACAGAATAAGAGTAATAATGTGCATCGGTTGGTGAGGGAGGAACAGATAAAGAAATACAGAGAAAATTAGGAGTTCAGGTTTGCCTCTGTTAAGCTTGTTTAAGATTGAAGTACCTGGTGGGTAGCTCATTTTGTACATCAGCTCTGGTCTTCAGCTATTTCTGTGCAAGACTGTGTGGACACTTTCGCTTTAGAGTAAGTGCCCGGTATAATTTTGTTGTGTTTTGGTAAGCATTTGATAGGAAATCATGGAAAGACGGTATGAGGAACCAGAAGGTTGAGCCTCTTTTGTAGAAGCTTGTAGAGTAACTATGAGGCCATTTTATGCCCTTAAGGCCAGCTGGAGAAATTCTTGTATGGTATTAGTATGTGTAATTGCCTTCTTTTAAAAAAGTAGCTATTGCAATGATTTACATAGTTGCCATCTCTCCATATATTACAGTTCTAGTCTATCCTTATTTTAATCCTTATTTTATGAGCTTTGTAAATTATGTGAAAATATATGACTACCCATCACTTCTGAACAGGTGAGCTCGTGAGTTGTACTTGTCCTAAGGTGTAAAGTGAATGTGTTGCACTTTGCTGTTGAAGCCTTATCATAACTGGTAGCAGGCCTGTTCATTCTGTTTATACCATAATAAGACGTCCTGTGGTCATCCCTGTTTTTCTCATTTGGGCATTTGTTTTTGTTTTGCTGTTGAGGAATTGTAGAGTGAAATTCGGTGTTGGGGAATGTGGAGATTCAGCTTGCTTCTCTAAAGCGGAGCATTGCTCAGTGACATTAATGGATGCTTTGACCCTAAAAAACTGTAATTATACTATGTACAGTGCAGTTCCTTCAGAGATGTGAAATGAGTTTATATAGGTGGGGTGGATATCTTTCCTTTCACTTCATGGTTGAGGATCGATAGGGTGAGTGAACAGAGTTGCTGAAGGCTCTGTCAAGCCTCATGCACAGCAGAGTTAAAGCAGAGGTCTAGGTACCTTCTTCCTCTACGGTAGCTGGCTGCCACAATGTCCTCTTTAATAGTCTGAGTAGAGAGTAGGTGTTGAATTATAGCAATTACTTCTGTGATCAGGATGTTAAGCCCCTCTCTCCCCAAATGAAGATCTTTGTGGACAAAGTTGTTTTTCTTTCTTCCCTTTGTTTTTCTAACAAAGAAGGCGTCAGCTGTTACTCTCTTGAGAGCAGATAAATATATCTTTGTGTAATGAATTCTCTCATACAAGCTATAGAAGTTACAGGGGAAAATTTATGCATATGCAGAGGAACCTCTGGACTTCAGTTTGCTACTCACCAAACTCCAAGTTTTTATGGAATATCAGATGAGTGTGCTTTCTTAAGCAGTGTCTTGCATTGTGTGTACTTCTGTAAAGACTGTTGGGAAGTAAATTACCACCTAGTGTACATTACATTATCAGAAATTGATTCAAAGATGGCTACTTTGTAATGGTACTAGGAGCAAAGAAAGCTTAGGAGCTAAAATGATAGTAAACTCCCGATCAGTTTTAATGGAAAGGTTATAAACCTCTAATTTGTATTCTGTTGGTATTATGTTGTCAAAAGTGTTTTCACATAGAATTGGAATTAGTTATAGATTTAAGTGATTTTTAAATGTGTAATACTGTTACTCCTCAGTAATTTCGGATTATATTTTTTTTCTTTTTAAAAAAGGAAGTAGCTCTATTTATAGGTATAGCTACGTATAATAGGTGAGTACATGGATCTATGGGTAATTTTGCTATTGTGAAATTCATCCGTGTTTCCTTCCATTGAGTATGTGAATGGCTTCAATGTGTATCTCAGCAAATGCAAAGGAGGTAAAAAAATTGTTCGTCTTGGTAGATTTATATTATTTTAATTTAAGCTTCAGTTCCATTACTTTTTGATTAAACATACTTCTATCTGATGCTATCCATCTTTTATCACTATGAAATTTGCTCCCAAGCAGAAAGAAGGATGGCATCTGAATTATGCAGAAATCATTTTCTATCTATTTTTCTTCAAATGCTGGGCAGTCTTTTTCATAATCTAACCAATATCGCACGTAGCTTGTTCTAATCCTCTGCCTATTTCTGAATAGTCAACTGTCAAACCTTGGTCTTTTGCTGTTTGTTTTTATGGCAGTGTATTGTCCTGGATGTCGTTTGCTTCAGGTGTAGCTCAAACTCCCAGTTCAAGAATGGAGAGCACTGAGTGATCATTAGCTCCGAAAATCTTTTGACAATCATTTTTTAAAGTGTTGTTGTAGTTCATGCATTTCTAAGTATAACTTTAATAACAAATAAAAAATAACCATGCTTTGTTGATGTAATCACCCTGAGTTTTATAAGATAGCTTAGAACACAAATAGGTCAGAAGTTTGGTAAATAGGTAAATACCATATATAAGGTTTCATTCATAATTATACAATGACCTGTTTGGGTATGTGGTTGATTGGTTTTATTATTTATATAAGGTGATTTTAAAAATATAATTGGTAACATACAGTGAGAAACGTAGTTCTAGAGTTTGAGGGAGTGAAATAGAGAGTCTTCTGCAGTAAACCAAAAGGAATTTCTCTATTAAATACAGGTGATACCTACCCACTTTCCTGGTGAGCAAAAACTGTTGAGCAGTGTTGTATGCAATTAACTGCGTTATAGTTACAGACATTAGTTGTGACCTCAAGCCAAGTATCTCCTGTGTTACTAACCTTTATAGATACCAGCAGCCCAACCAGGTGTATGGGAACCCAGTGCACACAGCGCCTTCCTTGCCAGTAGAGGAGCACGGAATTGGATCTGTAAACTGCTCCCGTGGGTCGGCTAGTGAGTGTTCTGGTCTGTTAGTTTTCTGCCAGCTCGGAGAGTAAGAGAGAGAACAGGGAAAGAAGAAGAGCAAGAAATACAAAATAAGGAGGAAAAAAACCCAAACCGACAAGAGTTGGCTTTGGATTTCTGTCTGTTTGGCAAAGTGGCTTTTCTTCACCGAAACCCAGCCAATCCTCTTTGGTTTTTGAGGATAAAAGAGGACTGACAGATGTTTCCTGGCAACAAGACTGTGCTACCAGTGCAGGTTCATGGGAAGCATAAAAACTCTGTGCTGTATTTTCCTTGCTGTGCACATAAACTGTAACTTCTTTGGTGGTGGCTTTTCTGCAGTCCAGAAGCCAGTTCGCCCTGCAAGGGAGAGAATGGGGAGATGGGAAGTACTAGAGTAGGGCACAATAATGGCAACAGAAAAGATAAATAAAGGGAGGAGGGCCAAAACAGACAAAGAAAAGTGAGGAAGTGAGCTGCACTTTATTACATTGCTCATAGGGATGATTGATACGTAATGTGTCCTTGCATTCTTGTCTGGTTAAATCCATCTCATCAGGGACAAATTTTACGTTTGGTATTACTTGCCCTGTTGCCCTGCGTATGTGCCGAGTATTTCAACTTCAGAGTTATGTTACTTCTTGGTTATACTGGCGTTCATCCTGGTTGTCTGGAAATCTGTCTGGGTGACTCAGAAAGAAAGAAGAATACTTCATTGTCTTGTAGGACCTATCATCTTCCCCCCCCCCCCCCCTCCTTTTTGCATTTTGTCTATTGTTTCAGGAAAGTAAACTCCTATATATCTGTACCAAACAGTTAGCAAAATGCTTTAGTGAAGCAATGAACAATTTGGAGGTAGAACACAAATGTTAATTCATCATTGATGACATCTAAATGAACACCCATACAATTTCATTCAAATCCTCGCGAACCATTTCGGGTCTTTAAGCCACATATATGTTCTTGTTTTACTAAGGATATGTAATTTGTATCCTCTGGCCATGTTAATCCATCTTAATTAAAAGCATTGGTTTTGCCTATCTAAACTGTATGCAGCACCCATTGTTTCTGAAGTTCCAATTCTCTGTACTTCTCTACTCATAACGTTAACCTTGTGTATCCATGGTGTTTATTACATCTTTGAACTTACGCTCCTGGCAAAGACAACTTAAGATCAGACTCTTTCAAATGGAAACTGAACTTGTTAGCTGTTTTTAACAGTATGTAAAAATGAACAAATGGTTTTAAACGAACAGGAAATTACTTCATATGTTTAGTCAGCTTCCAAATACTTGTAGTGCTGCTTTCACTTGCTTTCTGAAACTAATCTTTTGAAATAAACATGCATTTTAAATAAATATTGGAAGGCAGGAGATAGGAGATTGTTACCTGCAAAGCATCCTCATAATATATTTAATTACATGTTTGCTTATTTTTCCAAATGTAGGTGTCCGCCTAGACAGAGTACGTGGAGGTCGCCAGAAGTACAAGCGCAGAATAGATGC
The DNA here is from genome assembly GCA_000699545.1 of Podiceps cristatus. Classification (NCBI taxonomy): domain Eukaryota; kingdom Metazoa; phylum Chordata; class Aves; order Podicipediformes; family Podicipedidae; genus Podiceps; species Podiceps cristatus. The sequence continues at coordinate 110,926 of KL284192.1, forward strand.
AGAGAATAGCCCATACCTGAACCCTCAGCTAGTTCAGCCAGCAAAAAAGCCATGTGAGTACACCAGATGTATAAAATACCTCTTTGAATATAAGGTATTGACTCCTAGCCCTGTTTGCTAAGCTCCTTCTGACTAGAACAAGGGTTTGGTTGGAAGATATTACCATGAACACTAAATCCATTTTGCTGGTAACGTACTTGATTTTAAATATGCTCATCTTTCTCAAGTGGAGTTGAACAAAGAATATTTTTACAGGTGGAAGTGTATAAAAGCATGGTTTATGCAGTGCAAATTTTACATTTACAGGTTATCTTTATTTTCAGTGGTACATAAAATGGTTCATACTGTGATCATTAGTTCATTGAAGCTTCTAGTTTCAGATTTCACAAGAAAGTGATTTTTGTAGTTTTCACTAACTAAATGAGTTTGACTGCTCAACCTCCCAATGAAAACACATTAAGAGCCTCATTAATTTATACCTATAGATTAATGCACTACCTAGCATTAGATTAAAACAGCAATATGCCACACTAATAACAAGCATAGATTGGTAGTTTGGGCTCTAGTAACCTTATGGATTTTTTTGCTTTGTTTTGTTTTGTTTTAATAATGTCCTTGATTGTATCTCGCCAGGCTGAAATTAAGAGAGAGCGAGCTGATCATCTCGTTGCTAAAATACAAGTTCCATCCTCTTTGCGATTAACTAAAAATAGTTAGGGGTTTTGCTTTGCAGCTTATATAAACTCAAGCAGCGACTGTACTAATTCCATGAAGTAAATTTAATAGCATTATAGCTGTAGTGCAAGAGACTAGTGTATTGCCCTGCAAAGGCACACATGCTATATCAAGTGTTGCAAACTCTTCCAAATTCAAATGAGAAAACACGTGTCCAGTTGCTCCTGCTGAGGAGGTTAATTTGCTGCTAAAATAGAGAAATAAGCCAGAGAAATAAGGAGGTCAAACTCCTCCTTGTCTCTCATTTGGCTCTGCCCCTGTGCCTGTGACAACACACACGTCAGTTTTAGGCTCTTGCAAATACTTGACTGTATGGAAAATGGAATTTGTTTCCATTCACATTGCCAGTAGGGGACAGTGCAGTGTAGAATACGTTTCAGCATATGGGGATCTGGAGAGCAAATAAACAGTCTTTGAACTGTAAGTGAAAGGGCATTTTAGCTGTGTCAAAGAAAAAACAGCCAGTTTTACATAAAATTAAGGCTTAAGTGAACATATGGCATAGTTTCCTTTTGCCTTTCCAAAAAACATTATGCTGATTATATTCCTTCAATTGTCCAATCTGGCATCTTCTACTCAGCCTCCGTAAGCTGTCCCACCGTTCTGTAAATACAATCTAGGGCTGCACTAAGCAGATTTTGCACATTATAATAAAAACTTTCTGATAATACAATAAAATTTAATAAACTCTAATGCTTAATTTCATTAGAGGTTTAGTTTTCCTGGGTGCACAGATTGTCAGTTTTTCATTTACTTGATATTGTCGTTGAGTAGAAATGTTGGTAGCCAAGCATACCAAAAAAGCCAAGACCAAACAGGCAAAAAAATCCCCAACCCCAAACCCCCAAGCCCTTTCATATGAGCAGCGGTTAATGCTGTTGTGTCTAAACACAAAAACCTTTGCGTAAAACCAAGATTACTACAAAGTAGTGTATTACATTACCTTTAAGACAATAACTACACCAATTTCTGTAAGCTCCATTTGTCTGAGAAAAACTAACCTCCTTATAAATCATTACTCATTATCTAAGTGCCTCCCTTCATCTTTCTTAGCTCATGCAATTACAAAAAAATTTTTAACAAACATTTATAAAACTTAATTTTCAAATCCTGTCAGATAAGTGTCAAACTTGCAACAGTTGAATCGGTTTTGTGTGGAAGTAGCCTGGGAGATTATTCTGGACCCTGACTGATAGTTTGTACATAACAAAGGCACAGGAATGAAAATTGGGTTCTATTAATTCTAATTAGGGAAATGTTAAATAAGATTTACCTAGAAAGAGTGCTCATGGCTATTCAGTTTCCTGAGCGATGCAGCTTTCAAAGTTTTCCTATGGTCTATACTAATGCATGCTCCAGTATAAGTGGCTTTTTTC
>KL284192.1:113070-140231 GCA_000699545.1 Podiceps cristatus
GAAAGAACAGGTGTTTGGAGGAGCTTTCCTATGCCTACTTCTGGTCTTTATTGTATTTTCCAGCTTCACCATCGAGTCTAATGGCTTCCCTGTAGATCTTCTTTATTGTAAAAATAAAAAGAATTTGAGATTTTGCAAATCCTGAGTTTTAAAATATACAATATTCCTCAATAATCTACAAAAAGCCATTGGTGAGGAACCTAATTAAAAGAAAAAAAAAAAAAAAAAAAAAAAAAAAAAGAAATATGTTCCTTGGCCATTTCTTCTGTTTGCAGGGAAAAAAACCAGAACTTGGGGATGTGAGTGCTTCTTCACTCATTGGTTGAAAAACCACAAAGTTGTCCCTACTTTTCAATACATGTGAAAATACTGGAATTTGGAAAGAAGCAATGTTATCTTTTCTCTCTTAAAAGGATGATGTTTTCTGTGTGAAATCAAACAGGATATGAAAAGACTTTTTAAAAATAATAATAATAAATATGTGCAAAAGCTGTTGGCTAATAGAAGTTAAAACTACCATCTGTCATCTTTAAGTAAGAAGAGAATTCCTCATCAGTTGGATAATCAGTAGAATATTGAGATCAAGAATTACTCGGTTGGCATCGTTCCTGTAGTTCATATAAAGCATGAATATATCCCCTTGTAATAAAACATGCTTGATGTGATGGTTTCCAGTTGGCTCTTGCACTTACTTTATGATGGGCTAACATATATCACAACTTCTGACGCACAAATTTGGAATAAGGCAAAAATTGTAGAGACAGTAGATCAGGATCGAGGAGTCTATGCCACAAAAGAGCAGTAAAGTATCAGAAATCTGAATTGAGTATTTTACGGAAGGCTGTCATGGCCTGGTAAGGAGCCTCTCTGACACTCCTGGTCGAGTCACATCCCCGTCAGCTTCCACTGCAGCTCCCCCACGGGAGGACAGCGTGGTCCATCCTGTGACTTACATGCAGAAGGGGAAAATGATGCTAATTCTGTCAGCTTTCTCTGCAGTCAGGAAATACTTCACACCTTCTCGCAGTGGAATCCTATTTGTATCAAGCCCCATGACTCTTTATCCTAAGGAAGGGAACAGATTAGTGTAAGTTCACTAAAGGGTGATATTTGGGCTTTAAATTCTGGTGGTGCATTTGAGGTCACAAGATGTATCTACCATGAAAGGCAAAATGTAAATATATCGTGAGGTATAGTAATGTATCCTGTATTAGGAGTCTTAATGAATTAGTCCTTTTCCCATTTTTCAGTTCTGCCTTCTCAGAGTAACAAATCAGGCTCCTGTATAGAGATAAGATATATCCATTGTGCCTCCATGTGGATATAATGCTCATTTTATGATTATCCTACTTCTAGAATATCGAATAGCAACACTGTATTGTAAATCTTCCAGGCTCTTCTACTTTTTTTTTCTTACCCCCCCCTTATAACTTAAATGATTATTCAAAATAGATTTCACAATTCATCTGGATATTAATATTAAACACATGAATGAAAATGCTATAGTGATAAAAATAACCGGTGTGTGACTATGATAAAGTATCATTCTTTGGCCAAAACCAGTTTACTGAGGTAGGGTCTGCATCTATTGATACTTTCTTTAGTTTTCCACTCTTCATTCTCATTGATCTTAATAGCTATTCCTGACCAGCTCTTTTGTGCTTGAAGAAGCTGGTTTTATACACAATTCTAAATTTGTGTGTTTCACTGGAAACCAAGTATATGATAACACCCTGCTTTTCTCACAGCATAGGCCCCAAGGAGTACAGATTCACTCTTAACATTTTAACAGGCAGGATACTCATAATGTAGGATATATAGGATAATGAGCACTGAGAAAGTCCTGAGACCATTTCTATTGCAACAGTTTAGCAGTGACATCTAAACCAAAGAATAGTAGTTGGAATTGCTGACAGAAGTTACAGATTTCAGTGACTGACTAATTGCTTGTGGTATTTACTCCCTCAAAAAAATACACCTGACTTCAGGGCGGGGGGAGGCTTGAAGGTAATTAGGGGAAGGCAGAACTTTTCTATTTGCGTGGTCCAAAATGCATAATAATGCATGATTATTTTTCTGCAAAGTTTGTATTCCAATACTGGGAGATGATCATGTATTTCTAGATTCCATTAAATTAACTTTCTTAAGAACATACGTGTCTAGCTTGATAGACTTTGTTAATGGATCAGATTTGTTTGTGCTGTAACCGCTTGTAGAAGCCAGTGAAGTTACAATAAGGTTTAAATAGGTCCAGTATCTCAAGAGAAATTCATCTGCACTTTGAAATGTGAGCCATCTGTTTGAAAAGCAGAGTGATGCTACTGGTGATCTTGTGCTGTTCTGGACCATTTTTACAGATAACAAGATTGTCTCCCATTTGCTGGTGGCTGAACCAGAGAAGATCTATGCTATGCCAGACCCCACCGTTCCAGACAGCGACATCAAAGCGCTTACCACTCTTTGTGACCTGGCAGACAGAGAACTGGTGGTGATCATTGGATGGGCTAAGCATATTCCAGGTACATACTGTATTTATTGCAAGTAGATGACATACAGAAATCATCCCATGGGTTATTCTGTTCTGGTAAAAAGTATGATTTGTTCTCTCACTGCAACGCAGAAAGTTCTCTTAAAACTCCAGATTATTCACAGAGGAGATAGGTTAGATGATAATATATTTTACCTTGGAAATAATATTATTGTTGCTGTGAGTGTTACTATGTTAATAAGTTTTCCATGCTGCTCAGTGAATGGATTTTTTTCCTGTATTACTTTTATTAAGACAAACTCAGTTTGCTATCCAGAGCATTAGCCTGGTTTGAAGGGCAGTGTAAGTGCTCTCCTCTGTGCTCATCTGATTCAGCTGTAGTTGACTGCAAGTCTAGTTCCTCTGTTCCATAAAGGCAGCACTATCTTACACTGACTGTGGGAGGTGAAAAAAATCACTTATATTTGGGCATGGCACAGAGGAATTGTTCTCTTCATTGAATGAACTAGTGGGAGAGCTGAATGATACCAGCAGTTCAGTAGAAAGAACCGAGTTGTACGAGGTCTCTTCTTAGTGCTTCGTAGTTCCTCGGTCTGCATGAAGTGGGCTGTGGTCTACGTCATGTAAATGTGTTGACATTATAAAAGCTGACTGACGCTCTTGTTAGCAAGAAAAAGGGGGTCATCAAAAGCAGTTTCTCAGAAGATTAGCGGTTTCTTCAGATAACGTTCCAGGTATGTTTTATTTGCCCCCATTGCTGAGATATTTGTGCGTGCTCTGTGGGCTAGCAGACAAGCTTATAGAGTCTCCAGGGTTCTCAGTCTGTCACCTTTCAGAAATGGTAAAGTCACACAAAAATTATTGGCTTTTTTTCTTGTTTCTTAAAATATTTTTCTAGTCCAGCAGATGAGTGAGCGTGTTGATGTGTTTTCATCAGCTCATTAGTTTTCTAATTTTGATAGTGCAGCCTTATTGAACATAAGAATGGATAACCTTTAATTCCTCTGAGTAATACATCATCCTGTTGAGATACCTTGATAATAGAATAAATAATCCAGTCAATTGTTTGTTTATCAAAGTAAATAGATTTTATTTCTAGTATCAAAAGAAATCACAAAGAAATAGAAAGAAATAGACTTTCTGTTTTTTTCCTCTTGTACTAATCAGCATAAGGCCTCAGTTCTTCTGGTAGGTGCTTCTGGGTCATCTTCGATAAATACAAACAATAACAAAGAATAATAATAAATACTTGTACATTTATGGAACATTAATTTTACTTTAGATGAGCAACAACAACCTATGGATTCTAAAATAGTCAGAATGCAATACAGTTGAAATGTAGTCATTCTCTGTGCCACAAATGGTGTATAAACAAGCTTTTGTATCACTAGCAATGTTTTTCTGATACAGTTAACTTATTTCTGTCTCCTTAAACTAGTTTGTCTTTATGCTTTGAATGCTACAGTAATTTCTTTAATCAAATTGATGGAAGTCCCTTTCCCAGCCCACACTGAAACCAATTTATTGGTCATGATACGCCAGCTATGTTGCTAACAGTCGTAACGAACTGTCAGGCAATATCGCAGTGAAGCTAATTTGAAGTCATTAGGTGTGCAGCGTTCAGGCAACAATTTGTTACAGTGGTTAGGAACACAGCTGACATTTCTGAATGGCTTTGTTCAGAGCAGTTCTAGATGAGCCCAAGCAAATTGTAAACTAATTTAAACATCACTCTATATTATACTAGCTACTTTGTCTTACACTGGTTGCTAATAAAGCACCCCAAATTAAGTCAAAATGAGTTAAATAAGTGAGTTTGAGTTTCATCTTTGGAAGATACCTAGATTACCTTAACCAAGATAGAGTCTCTCTCAAAGAAGTCGGCCATGCGCCGTGGTGGTTGCAGGGGAACTTTCATCAGTTCGATCTGTGAATGTGTTGTGTGGCTTTGATTTGGCTGGAGGGGTAGGGAGAGCAGAGAGATGAGACTGAGCAGCCTTTAAAAGAGGATGGCTTTGGTTAGCATGGAAAGGCATTGGGTGCCGTACACTGGCCTTGAAAGTTGAAAGTCTGCAGTCTGAACCAGCTGAGGAACACATCTGCCACGAGGCAGCCTTTTATTACAAGGTACACTCCAAAACACACCTGCCATGGTAAAGCCACACTAGCGAATGTTACTCACTTGACTCTGTTTAGAAATGAGAAGGGGGAAACAAAAGGAAATAAAGACAATCTTTTAATAAGCTTTCTGGTAACAGAGGGCAGTGATAAAATCTGTGCTTGTTGTCTGGCATTTGATCACAAAAATCAAAATGCAAAAAGGGTTGACATGCTAAAGGGCAAATGTGACGAGCTTTTGTAGCTTGGTTTGGAATGATGGAGTACTGCTGAACTTGGACTGCCTGTGCTCAGCTAATGTCTGGCACAAAACGACTTGTAGAAGAGCCTGGACTGGTGCTCACTGACTGTTTTCTAAGCTAACAAATGTTACTGTAGGCAGAAACGTAACAGAATTGGAAAAAAGGATGAGTTAGAAAAAGAGTGCAAATTGCATGAAAGTTCGCTGTAGCTTAGCGGACTAAGTAAATCCTTGGTGTAAATCTCTTGGAATCGATTAATTATATCAGTAGTGAATTTGTGCCTAGCACAGCAAAGCAGCAATCAGCACATCTTTCTTTACTATAGTGATTTCTTAAGGTTCAGTATAATTAAAGGCCCTTATATGTCAGGTGATTAATAACTAATAAAGATCTCAGCTGTAAAGCATTGTAATTCAAAGTAAAGTTTGTCTTTGTGGAAGAAACCAAAATAACGTTTTGCTATTCTAACAGAAAGTCTTCTAATGAGATTACCTATAAAAAGGTAAGAATGCAGTATGCATTCTGCCTTGGCCAAATGTTTCCCATTGCAGTCATGGACTAAAAAAAACGTTTTAAATTTATACAGAGTTCAAATGCTTTCATAAAATCATTAGTATTTTTATGTTATTGGAAACATTTCAATAGTTGCTTTTATTGAACAAAAAGTCTATGCCATCCACAAAAGGAAATATTGAAAGAAAAATATATATGGAAAGCCTTTATCAGTAAATAGAATTAGTCTCCTTGCATTTATAAATCAAATAAATGGAAAGTGTGTTGTTATGAAACATGACCATGTCTTATCTGAAGAAGAAAAAGATCACAATGGCATTAGGAAATGCTTGACTTTAGTTAGAGGAGCGTAAGGGCACAAGAACAGATGATGGTGCCCTAATAGCCCTTTTTAAGAATGACAGGGCCCCGCCATTAGCATCCTTTTATATCCTTGGAAATTGCTCATGCCTCGCTTTTCTGGTTCCTATCTGCCTGACTCTTTTTTATTTCTCTTTCAATTTCATCCGCGCTCGGATAAGCGCATGCTAACACAATATGATTGAGCTGTAAAATGGAACGCTGTCGCCTCTAATCTCTTTTATGTAGATATGGAGGTACTTCCACACTCCACTTCATTCTCTCTCCATTGTTGGCCTTTTTAGAATGTGTTGCCGAGTAATGGAGGCTCAGTCAAATATTAGAGCTAGGTTTCACAGGGTGTGATAAGAAGATTATCAGCCCAGCAGTCAGATCTATTGTTGTTCTTTGTGTCAGATTAAAATATTCCAGTGTACTGTAACTTCGTTAGTAAAATACTGAAGGTGCTTAGGGAGAGGCCGACGCTGCTTCATCTCCTGCCTGATGAGACAAAACCCCTATTAACTGACCTAAATAAATTGTAAATATATTTATGAAGCCTCTGCAAGACTTATTTTATCTTTTAAATAATAGAGCCTTGCTTAATTCAATATTTACTGTTGATTGTTCCCTACTCTTTGCATTGTATTTTGGGGAGGTTCCACTCTATATTGGTTGCATTATATTAATTAAACTGTTTTATGGTATGGGGTGGAATTCTGCTGATACCTAGTCACAGTATCAGAGTCGTTTAGGCACAATTTCTGTAATGTAACTATCTCATTGACATTCAGCAAAATGTGCAATGTTCTTTCATATTAAGTGGTGGCAGGAAACATTAAGCTCTTAAAAATGTGAATAACAGGAAGCTAAAGACAAAATGTTCTCTAAAAAATTTGCATGCATGAAAAAACATCAGCCAGACCATAGAAATCAACTTTTTGCACTTAAAATGAAAAATTTGTTTGGAAACAGTAAATCAGACTACTACATCAAAAACGACTAGTTACATTATTTAGTAAAATAAGCCTGCTTTATTTTCAACTGTGTCCCTGTTTTGCTAGCAGTAACAATGTTCCTGAAAGGGAATATTTAGAAATTGATAACTGCCACTGGTTGCTAGTATTAAAAAAAAAAAAGGCGGCATGATTTTGATGGAGGAAATGCAGGGATGTTTTTAATATTTCTAGTATCATGTTAATGTTTTATGAAACAATATTGTTCCGGCATACTCTTTGTGGAGGACAATATTTAAGCTTTCCTTTCCAAAGCAACTCTCAGGGGTATAGTTTAACATTCTAATACAGAACAAGAACATGATTTCTAAAATGCCCTTTTTTCATCATCTGTTTCAGAAATATAACCCCGTGTAGGTAAAAGTAAAGAGAAAAAGTTGACCATAATGAACTTTGGAAAGCTAATGCTCAGGAAAGCATGAGAACATGCATACATGGTGCATCCATGCAGTTATGAACTAGGTATTATACGTACCTGTTCTCATGTATGTAGTTGTTTATGTATCTGCGTCTTAGGGGACATACAGCATGTGTTTAAATGACAGGGAAAAAATGCTGAATGTTACTTTGTGGTAGCATTCACGTCAGTAGGACTTTGAAGACAGACTGAAATCGTATGTTGGAACTACCTGTTGTATATAATCTCATGCGTTTTAGCTATAGCCGGCATCCCGTTTATGCCCAAATCCTTCTCTGGGTTGTTATTGGGGCAGCTAATACAGAATCTCAGCTCTGCGAGGGGAATAGGTGTCTTCCTGTTTGTCTGACCATGCTGGCTGCTGCTGTAAAATTTGTTGTTTCTGCTAAGGTTGAGGCCTTCTCTAGTCTGTTGCGCTGCTAGCTGAATTCGGGACCGTGTCGGACAACGTGAGGACTCCTGCAGCTGTCTCAGAGCCCCCTGTCACAGGGTGCCTGTTACTCCCCAGACAGGTGGACGTGTAAATGTGGTGGGTACTGCTCATGTAACATGGAAAGGAACATGAGCTGGTTTGTGCTGACTAAGACGTTTGTAGTGATAATAACTTGAGCCTCCTGGGGAATCAGGACATCCTGCCCTTTATCAGCGTGCTATCTTGGACACTTTGCAAGTTCTCTTTGCTTTCTCTTTATCAAAGGTCCGCTATCTGCTCTTCTTTCAACTTCTTCTACAAACATGCCCTAATTATGGAAATCAGGTATGCTCTTCCTATGATGGAAATAGTCTTGAACTCACAAATTCCGTGACATACATGACCTGAGGCAGACCATTCCCTGGGCCTTACGGGTAGAGATTCCAGCCAAAAAGTTTCTCAAAAACTACTGACTTCCTTGACCTCTGTCACTGAATTGTACATAGGGGAAGTCAGCAATTGACTGTCAGTTTTATTTTTGAGCGTTAGCACGGATGAACCACCCAACACTGCCAGCATGTAGGTCACGGTGTTGATTCAAGCTACTCTGAGCAGAACGGAACAGCAGTGTGCCTAAAATGCCAGCAGTTCATCTATCCCACTGCTTGCATCAATATTTCTAACATCATTTGAAGTGCTAGGAATTGTGGCTTTTTTTTTTTTTTCTCATTTTTTGAAAATAGTATCGCAGGGAAGATGTAACTGGTTTTGCAAAGCAGGGAAGAGGTGGGATTTCCAGGAAAATGTATGAATAAACATGTCAACAATCTCTTAGCATCTTCAAAACAAAACAGGTATCTGCAGCGTGGTAAAAGGTAGCTACAAAAAGGTCCATTTGTTTATTTTAAAATTATTTCATATATCCACCTGGGATACGATGGCAGACTTCTTGATGAGTCTGTTACTGAAGTCAGTGGCTAAATTTTAGCTGATTTCAGTATAAAAGAGTAGGCTCTGTGTGCAGCTACAGCTGTACACGCTATACAGAAAAGACTGGTTCCAGTACAGAACTGAGACAGACAGCGACTGAGAGGTGAGGAGGTTTCTGTACCACTAGACGTAGATGTCCTGGGGTAAAAAGAGCACTTTAGTTTCCAGTCATTTTTGGCATTTTTTACTAGCATTAAATTAACAGGGGAAAAAAATAATATGATCCCAGTCATATAAACATCTCATCACCTGCAAATCATACATGAATATAAAATAAATATACACTAAAACTCTTACCAAAGCATCTAGAACTCTTGCTAGTTTTGACTTTAAAATCAGTATTTGTTGAAAAAGGTTGTTTAAGAATAATCATCACCAAAACCAAACCAAAATAAAAAAATTGAATTAACAAGTAACAAAACAACTTGGCTCAATTCTTACATTTTACTTTTTAAAAGAAAAATCCTTCATTAAAATTCTCTCCTCTCAAGATTGGAACTAAACAGGCACTTTATGTCTCTATTAAGTTCACCTTTTATTCATATCCAAGTACTTGCTTGTTCCTTCCGAGTGACTGTCTCCCTTTTCTTTCTCCCCTCCCTGCTCCTCCTCCTCCCTCCCACCCCACATCCCCCCCTAGTAGTACCGTCCCTCCACCCATGCCCCCAACATACCCACTACACTGTCTGGCTGTTGCACTTTTTTTTTTTTTCCCCCCCTATGTCCCCCTTTATCTGCCTCAACCAATCTCCAAATGAATGCATGTCTATCATGGCCTTAGCTTTGACACTCTGGATATATTGATTAATAGTTGCCCTAAGCTCCTTTTAGCAAATCAAATTTTCACTTTTAGCAAGGATTTCGCCTCTGATTTATTCAGCAAAGTGAAATGCACTAAATTGACTTTGACATTCAGGGAAAATGGCTGAAAAACAAAGAGGGGAGGAAAGAGATATAAATTGTGTGGCAGCTGGAGACTTCAAGCATAAAAGAGGCAGTTTTCTATAGAATATCACTGGTTAATTTGGAAACATGCATTTAAACAGGAGTGGGAATTATTTTCTTAAAATTAGGTGTTTTTTTAGACTGAGAATTTGGGATATAATAAGGTTTACTTAGCAAAATGCAATATATTCAACCCAAATTCATCACTTGCTAATCATGGTGCAACTGTAGGATCCACTTTTGTTGCCACTAATAATTATTATGTTAAACGAGAGACAAAGAGGTTTCTGAGTAGTTTTATAATGAGGTGCTAAATTGGTAAATATCTTCCTACCATTGCATTATGTTGTTCACTCCTGTGGCCCTTTAAAAATAAGAAATGATTAATAAAAAGAGAGCAAATCAACAGTAATGAATGCCAGTGCTTTTCATTTTCTTTCTGTAAACAAAAATGGCTGTTATTTGATTCTTAAATGTGAGAGTATATAAAGATGTAGCAGCCATTCCCTATTATTCTTCTAGCAAAATCCAGAGTGTTGTGTTACCCTGGATGACTTGTAGCCTGGCTTACACAGCCGGCTTCCCTACTTGCAAACACTGTATTACTGAAGTACCATGAGGCCAAAACCACACCACTGCATTTTTAAACGTGTTCCAAGGTGATGCTGAATAGAATAAGGGGGGGGAGAAAAAAATATTAATCTGTTCTGTTAGCACATCTGGGGTTTTTCTGGTGGGGGAGACACGGTAAGGAGATGCAAAATAAAACCATAGGAAATGGTTTAGGCTTATTAAGTGTTGTAGAAAACACATGTAGTAGTTTGCCCAGTTAATCTATAGGGACAGACCAAGAGCCTTTGGTAGGATCAGTTGTGGCAGGTATACAAGTCAGATGGCCTATCCCAGCCTCTGTTGTTTCAGGATCTGGCCCTGAAGGGATAAACCCATGTCAGTAGTCAGTGTTCCAGTGGGAGCCAAGAGTTTTGTTTGTCCCCTGTGTGGACTGGCCACCTCAAAGTCTCTGCAGCAAGGGGCAGAGTCGAGCTTTAAGCAAGGATTTCCACTTAGAGGACAGCAATACTCACCTTTGTACCCACTTCTTGTGTGACAAACGGGTTTACTAGATTAGGGCTGTGTAAATTGCAGATGACTGAGTTTTCCTTCTTCTGAGCCAACAAGGAATTAATCTTATTACCAGAGGGTAGGAAATCTAAGTGTATCTTAACCTTTTTAATTTTACTCTAGTCTCTGTTCTCTCTCTCTCTTTTTTTTTTTTTTTTTTTTGTAAGCAAGCTGAATCTGAGCCTTCAGCAATAATGGCCCTTCGCAAGCGGGACAGCTTCTGGGCTGCCATATGGGAGGTAGCTGGGCACATTCGATTTTCAGGCATGTTACCTCTTTATAGTCATTCTGCCTCCATCCCCCATAACTTAGTTCAACTGCCAACCATATTAAAACTGCCAGTTAGGAGCATACTGCATGAAACAGTTCAAACTTCCAAAATAATCTTTGAGGGGGCATCCTTTCCGAACTTTCTCTAACTGTAGAGTTGATACCTCCAGGATGGCCAACTTCTTCCAAGTAACGTGTGGCCACAAGGGAGGAAGATGCCTTGCTCAGAAACACAGTACGAAAGTTGGAACAAATCTTGAAATCATTCCTTAGGTGAGAAATTTGCAGAAGAGGCAAATGCGACAGAATTGAGCTTATCATTTATGTTCACTGTCCCTTCTGTATTTACGGGACTCCTTTTCTCTAGAAAAATAAGGGTTTTTTTCAGCCAGATTCAGAGTTTAAAGAACATTCAAACAAAGGGAATTTTTTGTCAGTTTTAAAATTCCTGAAGGCTTTGTTGGAAATAAGATCATGAATGTTACATGTCATTTAAATTGGCCCGTGAAAGGATCACAGTACATGCTGGGAATGCAGAGGTAAAATCAGAGCAATATAGCCCTCTTACGGTAACCATTCAGTCCATTTTAAACTAAACAGGTGACTTACCCAACTTAGCCTCCAACAAAAATATATTTACTTTGTTCTGGGTAGGGAAGAAAAAAAGCAGCTTTTCAGTCATGTGTGTTGATACTGTAAATCCAGGATGGGAGGAGGGAGGGGAAGAAGAGCCGATTGCTCAGACTGGATTTAGAGCAGACAGGTCTCCACCTGTATGACTGGGTCAGCGGCACAGGATGGTCTAGTTTCCTAAAGTCAGCTAAGACCAGTTAAATACTATAATTCTAAGGATGCCTCTACTTTCTCTCTGGCTGCGTTCGGCTTCACACCTGCTTAACCTACATTAGAATAGGATTAATTACTTGAATTGCAAGGCCCCCTTAGCCAGTCAGCACGTTTCTGGCAGAGCACATGGTGACCTGGGCCTGGTTATAAATAGTGTAGGGATAGCAGGGGAGCACCTGGATTGTAATGGCAAGGCTCGGTCCGGTCTGATAACAGAATCAGCAGTTTTTCAAAATGAGTCTGCAGTAATCGCCTTCTGCATCAGCTGGATCATCCAAGAGCTTTATGAACTCGTGTCTTCACTGCTAGTAAGCTTTTTTATTGTGCAACGCTCAATTTATGCACACATATTTACATATACCTACACATGTGGAGAAAGAATCCCAAGAAACACAGGAGACAGAATCTAAAGAATGCAGGTACTGAATGCTCCTATATTTAATTACTTAGATGAACCGCTTACTTGGCTGTAACTTTGAAGTCAGTTTTCCATGTTATTTTAATTCATTGTCTCCAGGTTTAGTACTGAATAGCAGGCAGGAATATTTGGGTAATTCTTCATGTGAGAAAAAAACACGGAACCTTCCTTTCATTTGAAAACCATGTTCTATAAAGAGAAAGTTCTCAGACAGTATGTTGGTCTGCCCAAGGGATTTTTCCACCCCAAACTCCTCAGGCACATATTCTAGACGAGTGGAAATTTCACAGTATAGCTGTGAACCTTCTCCCAAAAATGTTTTCATCTGCTGTGTTGTGCACCATCAATTTCAATCAGCTGCATTAACAGTTGAGGTGAAATCAAATATTGAAATGAGATCCAGCTACAGACAGAGAAGGCTTCAAGTTCAATGTAAATGGCTCCTGCAAAGGAGGGTCAGCTAACTTAGAGGTCCTGACATGTTACGCATGAGAACACCACGGCAAAGGGTCGTGATTAGGGTGGAGAAGAGGTGGGGGCAAATCTGCAGTTCGCGTGGATCTAGTTGTTGGAGAGATCAGGGTGAACAGTTTAGCATGTAATGGCTGCTGCTTATATGTTTCTTCAAAGCAGAAGCTGCACTTATGGCATAAATATATCCTGACATTAGCAGGCTGCAGGGTGTATTTCTAGCCAGAGATCTTCTTATGACTGTACTATAGCATCGCGCCTGCTTTAATGAACAGCCATTAGACTCCAAAGTTGCCACGATTCAAGCTATACCCGGTAGCATACGGAAGTTACTGTGACCCTTGTGTCTTTCATTAATTAACTGCACTTGCAGTGAGAAGAATTTTGAGTCCTTCCCGCTGTCGGTCTCTTGTAGAAAGCCGTGCTACTCTGTGGTCCAGTCTTCACTTTTTACTGCTTTGAAGTTTCCCAGGGATAAAGTTAACTGTTGTGTAGATTCAGGAGCACATTGCTTAGTGTCAGTGAATCTTCAGCTACAGATTTAACATGCAATATGTGTTGTGAATTCCAGATGATCTTCATTCAGTGAAATTGGTAGGAGTCTATTTTGAAGAGTTTCTTCGCATTTCGAGTTACTGGACATTTTCCAGACACCATTAATGACTTGTGCTGAACGCTTTGCTTAATATATTCAGCACAAATTTGGAGTTCGCAGTGATCGCAGGATTTCGCCTAGCACTTGAACGATGATGAGTACCTTACCGTGGAGTATAATCCTCATGTATGAACCACACCATGGTTTCTGTAATCAAAAGGCCACTGGGAAGCAGGGTGCTTCAGAAAGTCCTGAGGCGAGGAACGCAGGTAGAGTTGGGGGCGAGCAGTGCACACGCTGTGGGGGGTAATTCCAGCGGTGTCGTACATCTGCAGGGCAGTGCCTGGCTTAGATGGGCATGTCAGGAGATCAAGTCAAGAGAAGAGGATGTTGACAGGGAATATTTGCATACTCATAACTGTAATCAGCCAGCATCGATGACAAACATACAGTCTTTCAGAGAACCTGCTGGGAGGGAAAAAGTACACCTAAAAAGTGCTTATGACGCGGGGAGACAGAGACACAGCCTGCCATGGGTCTCCCGAGTTCCGGTGCTACAGCCAGCACAGGTGAACTAGAATTTGCCATAGATAGCTACACAGACAAATGTACTGTCTCCATGGTAGAAAGTGGTAGCTATTTATATATTGAATAGCAACACTAAACAATTTAGGAGAAGCAGTGAAGTGTGTCCTATCCAATTAAAAATGCAGTGAGAATTTTAGGTAGGCAAAATGTAATTATTTAATTGGAATTTGACCGGGATGCTTTTCCACTGTTAAAATAACTATAAATTACATGAGCTGTAAAACTTTAAATTATGAAAATATTTTGAGGTCTTTGAGCATGGTAATTGGAGCAATATATTCAACTTTGGTTTTAACCTGACACTTGGTAATAGCTGTTCCCTTAAGCAAGTTTTTTGTTAGTGTTTTTTGTGGGTTTTTGTGTGTGTGTGTGTGTGGTTTGGTTTTTTTGTTTTTGTTTTTGTTTTTGTTTTTTTTTTTTTAACATTATCGAATATCGATTAGTGAAGCAAATTAGCAATCAGTCTGGAAAATATTTAAGTAGCACAATCACATTATTTACACAGACACTTCCGCTGTACAGAGTTCTCTGTGTTCCCAAATATTTGTAGGATCACTTCCTCAGCTGTCAACATTCGCGCTCGAACCTCCCTCTTTACTAAAGCTCTATATGAAAATCCATTTAGGCAATAGAAAGGCTTGCCTTGATTTCACTGTGCTTTGGATCAATCCCTACATACGCAGGTCACAATCTGAAACCTGTGTGGACCTCAGAGCTTTATTATTTGCCTTCTGCTTGACTTACCACTTCTGTTTAAATGGGGGAGGGGGACTTGCTGCAATCCCTTGCACAAAGCTTTTTTAAATTATTATTATTATTAACAAGGAAGAGAATCTTACTGTGGCGAATTAGGGTCACTAACTGTAAGGAGAATAAAAGTCTGCTCTTATCTAGGAAGCATATTTAAGCCCTTACAGAAACATCAGCATCTGGCCAGAATGATAGAATGTTTATTGTGGAATATATTATTTAACTATTTATGTTATCAATATGGTGCAGATAAAAATCTACAGAAAGCCTGCATTTAGTATTTGGGAGGATTTTAAAATACCATCCAGCATGCCTCTGGAAATAGGTTCTCTTATTCTGTGGCTACCGACAGTGATTCCAATTGCTTGAATCATAGTGTCCCAAATCCATTCCCCAATTAACTTCCCATCAGGTTGAGGAATTCCAGGTACTTATTCTGTAACTTTTGTACTGGTGAGGAGTGGTCTCCTGGGGTTCCCTAAATTAAAACCACTTTTCTTAGGAAGTTTTTTCTTCCCCCTCACTGAGGAAAGGCTTTTTTTATCATTGAGTTTTCCTCTTTGGCCTTTTGCTCTCTGCTTTTTAAGAACTGAAGTCCTATCCTGGTACTCCTATTGATACATTTGTAGAGTGCTGAGGTACAGGCTCCATGTTACATCCATACTTGGCTCGTTATCCTCTTATCAAGCTCTTTGCATCCCTTTGTTTATTTGAGGAGACAGGAAGACTGTGTGAAGGCTGCTTAGTCAGGGATATCAGCGTTGTTGGCAGGGGAGTGATTGCCAGTTGAAAAACAAGGCATTATTGCTCATTTTTTCCCTCTTATTAGTTTGATTACATTTGCAAATCAAATCAATCCATCAGACATGATCAGGCCTCGTCCGCATTTTAAGGAATAGTAATCTCCGTCTAATAAGATGCAAATGTGTCACATCGGTAAGTAACCAATAAATCATCGTCTTGTCTTTGGCAATCATTAAATATCAGAACCAACAGTCAATTTTTAGTATTTTCAATTTGCGATATGCCGCTGGAATATAAAGATAGATGGACGTAATTACACAAACCAAACACTATTTCAGTTCATTCCAGACAGCAAATTTAGTGGAAGGTATAACTGGCTTGTCATCACACTACATTATTCCTGGCGGTTCATGCAAAGTTCACAGACAAGCTTCAAATGGACATTGCTTTTTTTACTTCCCTTAACAACATTCCCACTACCACCACCAAACTTCAATAAATGACTTGAGCTGCTGTAGGACATCACTTCCATCAGTGCAGAAAAAGGCACAGAAAGAGGAACAGAACCCATTTTCCCAGTGCAGGCGCTATGTGCATGTATGACTGAAATCCAAAAGTTCCCTAATACTTCCTACATTCCTCATCTCTCTTTCTCTTCTTTTCTTCTTAGACCTTTTAACTTGAAACTTCAGTTTTTCCACTGACACGGAATAGGTTTTTCACAGTTTTTGCAAGTTAGCTTACATTTAGTAATTCCAGAAAATAATGAAGACAGGCAGTGAAAAGGATTGGCACACCAGCTTCCCCCTCTCTCCTCCTCCCATCCCCATCTTTTTAAAGGAGTGGAAATTCAGATTGTTTTTCTTCATCTCTTTTTTTTTTTAAATTGATTTGGGATTTGGGAAAATTGATTGCCTCATGCGCATCCCAGGGATTAATTGATATGTCTATTGTCTGATTCGCAATGTCTTGCTTTCCAGTAATGACTCTATTTGTATACAACAATTTACATGCTTTTCAAGAGAGAAAAAGACATAAGCTTATATCCTGACAGCACTAGTGGCAAAAGAAACCCACGTCTCGTCTTAAACAGCATAGCTTTTACCCAGATTTTTTAGACTGCTTTAATAGTATAGGGTACAGACCCTAAAAGTACAGAGCTGCAGGCAGACTGCTAATTTCAACAAGAGTCTGGGCCTGTTGGAAATTATATTACGGGCCCTTCTTACAGAGCTGAGTGACATGAGAGAGAGAGAGTGCAAAGTACTGTCTCTCTGCTACAACACAAGTGGCTATGCAGAAATAAGAAAAGAGGATTTTGTAGGCTGTGGGCTTACTGTATTTGACCTTAGGCAACTTCTTGCCGTGAGCTGCATGCCCTGCGAGCGCCCGCTCTTGCAGCACCCTCTCCGTTTGCTTCGGCTAACCCCTTTCGAGGAGCTGAACCCCAGGCGCTTTGGAGTGACTTCTGGAGAGATCCTTTAGCCTCCTCCATGAGAAGATAATTTGCACAGTAGCGGTTTGATTTGATGTGGTAAATTAACTAAATGGAAATTAGGGAAGACGCTTGTGATCACACCTACTTGCTTTGGGTTCCCCATCGTATCAAGCTCCTGTTAAGGAGCAAAAGGTGGGGAGAGTGATTTTGCAGTAAACTCCTGGATGGTCACTGCATCTTACTCATTCCTGGCATCAAAACTCTTGTTCTTTGGTGAGGGAAAATTGCAAGGAAATACTTGTGAGCTGCACGCAGTGCACATGCCAGTGATTTAGACAACATAGAATGTACCATCAACTAACAAATATTTCTTCTTCCTATTTTGAAACAAAAGATGTTACTGCCTGTTTTTACCTATTTTTATCCTCAAACTGGTGTAAATCCGTAGCAGCTTCATGAAAACAAGCCATTTATTCCAGGTTTAAAATGAAGCAACTAAACCATTTCAGCTCTGTTGTCATAACAAAGTTTGAGCTTCCTGGCACTTTTTTCCAAAGCTGTCTTTACATTGACATATTCCTGGATGTTTCATACCTCAGTTGCTAGACAGACGCTGCCTCGGTCTCTTGCAGAAGTCTCCCCTCTTTCCGTAATCTCCAGAGACTTTGGTGAGCAAAAGCTGCACGCAGAGGCTATGTGCCTAAGAAGCTCAGTACCAGAACCTTATGTTCTGTCTAACCAATTTACATACTACCGTGGTATGTTTAATTTGCTTTTTCATCAAATCAATAATGGGTCTAATTGAAAAAATTGGCAGAACTACATACAACCTGACTACCAACGTCAGTGTTTTCGGGAAAGGAGAGATGTTGTGCAGCACAGCTATGCAAGTGACACCTGGGTGAGTGGTGCACCTCTCTTACGCCTGTGTACAGCAACAAGCCTTGCTCAGGTGCAGCACCTGTACCAATTGATCACTACGCTATCAGAATTAATCACCTGGTATTCAGCTCAGAGAATAAAATTTACATCTTAATGTATGATACTGATTCCAGCGCGTACCTGCACCACTAAAAATGATGCTGTTCACTCCTGTTTGCAAGTGTGTATCTATTTTCCTAGGAAAAGCCCGGCAATTCTTCTTCTTAGCAAAACATTTGGGATGGCTGCTTCTGTTAAGTTACATCCTTTCAAAAGCGAACTCATACAGGACTGGCTAATAAAATAGATTTTGTCCCTGGAGTTACGTGTCTCAAATCCTGCCCTCACTTTCACAAGAAAAAAGGATTTTTGAGGATCTTTAGTGCCCTGGAGAAAATAGCCCGTGTGAAAATAAATAAATGAACAAGTGAAGTTTGGCACCGTACGAGATTGGCAGGCCTTCACCAAGATGGTCCAGCAGTGTTGCAGGTGCGTTGGCTAGCAGTGTGGAGCAGCTTATGTGAGAACTACACAGCATCGTAGCACGTGCTCTCCCTTCCTCACTAACAGGAGTGCTGGGTGAGTGCTGCTGCTGCTGCGAGTGGAGCCGTGCTTTATGCAGAGCCTGGTCGACGTCCGTGGGGCTGGCAGGAAGAGTCAGGCCAGGTGCGGCAACGGCAAGATGAGAATTGTAAAATATTAATTTTTTAAGAGAGAAATGTGAATTTCGACTTTGTTCTGTATAATTGCAGAGCTAGAGGGATTTTAAAATAAGGCAAAGCCTTAGTCATTAGCATAGGGTAATCACCTTTGCTCTTTAAAAACAAAATAATAACAATAGAAAAGGTATCGTACATTGACACATGGAAATCTAGTGCTTTTCAGAGAAATTTTGTAGGCATTTTTTATTATGTGGCTAATTACACATTTACATGGAATGGCGCTAGCAGAGCCATTACAGTCCATTGGGTAAATAATATGCATTTTGAAAACCATTTATAAATATGTATTTATTTGATGGACCAGAACGGTTTTTTGAAGTCATTCTCATCCACTGAGTAAATAATATATGGATTGCTTTTAAAAATAAATATGTATTTCTCCAATGGACACCCTAGGCAATTGGGTAAATAATATGCATTTTTCAAATATTAAAAAAAATACATACAAATGTATAGAAATCTGGCCTAAATATGCATCTTCCTGAGAGATCAAAATGACTTGAAAAGTGTCAGGCATAGCTTTGAGATTTCTGTTTTGAATTGTCAGTCTGTGTCACAACCTAGAGTTAATTAAATGTATTTTATGCATTTTCATACTTACCGTATAATATCAATGCCTGTTTACAGTTTTATAACACTAGTGCACTTGACCCTCTTTCTCAGTGTTATAAAGTCAGCTCTGCGTGGTTAAGATCCGAGTTTTACTTCATCTTAATACAAGGCAAAACGCAGTCATTCTGTGGGCATAGGCCTGCATCAATAGAAATACATGGGAGAAAAATCCTGGTCACCTTAGTAGAAGCCATCTCAAACTCTTGTACTGCTCAGTTTAAACTTCCTCTTTATGTTCTGGTCTTTTTCTTGATGTTTGGCTAGTGGGCAATGTATGAGGAGACATGAAACTGTTTCATTATGTGGGCTTGATTCAGAGCCCGTTGATGTGAGCAGGACTCTTTCCACTGGCCTCAGAGGGCTTTAGTTCAGTCCAGACGTAATGATCTGCCGTAATCCATAGAGACAGCCCAACACTAGGAGCTGAAGGCTAAGGCCCTTTCTTGACTCTGACACTGACTTACCATATGACCTTGGGCAAATCATTTAACTTCCTTTTGGTGAAACCGTGATTTATACCTCCAATTTTGGGAGTCCTTTGAGAGCTATAGATTTAAAACATTAAATATGATTCACAGCACGCTAGGATTGAAAGATGTGAGCACAATGCATCACCGCTTTATTTCTTTTCTATACTATGGGCTAGAGCTTATCCATCCTTTTCTAAACATTTTATCCAGTTTATCTCTACATCCATTTCATATACTTTTCAAGAATGTTGAATACACTTTGTAGACCTTTTTTTGTGAAAATATTCATTGTTGTTTTTGAACATTAAATGAATGAAATAGCACAGCAGCCCTGTGAATTAATATATATATCCATAGCCTGCACAGAAAGACAGCGAGACAGAGGGGAGGTAAGTGGCTGCAAAGGAATCACAGAGAAAGTCAATGGTAGATGTGGGAGGCTAAATTGCCTTTCTCATGTTCTTCCTGTATACATGTACCTCAGACTTCATCTATGCCTCCGACATCGTCTATGATACACTCCTGAAAACTGCTGATTTTAGTAAGTTAGTTACCTGTTTGACAAGGGTGTATTTGGCAAGTGCCAGCTATAAATGACGTGTGCCCTGTGCAGTCAGAATTGCTAAGTGGGATCCGTTGTCAATCTAATTGTTACTTTGATACTGAAGGAATGAAAATATAAATACATAGTGCGAATGTTTCAACTGGAGCTCTATTACAAAGCCAATCCCAGCAGCAGTGAATTATTACAAAGGAGCGTTTGGAGCCACCTTTCATGGCGATTCTTGCACAAGCATCGTTGAGTCGGTGCTGATTTGACCTTGATACCCAAGACTGCCTGAGAGCCCAGCAAAAGTGATGTTTTGACAGAATACGTGAGGAAATTCTCACCTTCCTTGTCATATCACTGATAGGAGTAGACAAAGTACATAAGGAAAGCCATAGTGATTGGCTGGTCACCATAAAGAAGGATCAGCAAGAAACAGGCATTTTCAAACAAATCGTGGCGCAAGAAGAAAGACAAAGAAACAAAAAATGATCTAGCATTATTACCACATTGAAATTACGTCTTTGACCTCTCTGATGGCTCATTCACAGAAAGCACAGCCATGCTTTCTGTGTAATTTCTAAAACTAATGACAAATGTGTCCAAATTTGGGATGGTAGAGCCCAACATGTTGTGGTTGCATGAATGTAGAACATAGGGAGCGGAATGCAAGAGAAACTCCCAACTCTCATGTCATAATCAAAGTAAAGCTTTCCAGAGCACCAACAGCTGCATAGCAAAAAAAAAAAAAAGTGTAGGTAAATTAGCGTGCACCAGTTAAGGACAAGGCATCACTGGTGATGCTTTAAATTGACCTACTGGTGCCCAAAAGGAGTAAGACAGTCTGACAGGAGAAGAACGCAAAGAAAGGGAAGGTTGAAACCCATGGTGAGAGAAATGTGGTTATGTGAAGTAGCTCTGACAATACGTAACGCTTCTTTTGTAAAGCACATAAGCAACTGAGATATTATTGACTGCCTGCCTGGTCATGCTCAGTCACCAGTTTGCTAAGACGTAGCAGTGGGAGTATCTCGCCATATTGAACACGAAGGAAGAGAGGAAGGTGGTGATATTAAAGGTCAGCTAGGGAAGGGTATCTGTGCATTAAAGATGGGAGACTTAAAATAAATTGTGAAGGTACTGATGAATAAGATGGCAAAACTGTAAAAGAAGGAGTTTGTATCTTAGTCACTCTGTGGCCATACTGAATATGACTGTTAAATTCTCTGTATAATTAAAAGAGATAGGAGCGTTCAGACATTTTGTTGCAGATCGATATGATCTTTTTTGTCAGTGATCTGAATAAGATTGTACCATAGTTTTTAATTTAGCAGATTAAGAAGCACAATTAAAATATCATGAAAAAGATCATAATCTAAACCTCTGGGTTTTTTCTGGTTTGCTGTTTGGTGTGGTTTGTTTTTTGTTTTTTTTTTTTTTTTTTTTTTTTTTTTATCCCTGCCAAGTTGATAACAAGAGCCAGTGTATGTAACAATTACCTCCACCACTGTAAATTTAGTCTAGTTTGTGGGCTGAAGTGTTAATAAATACCTTGCAGTATTCCAGAGGGAGAAGCTTTCCATCTAATTAATAAAACTGGGAAGAATACCCAGGACACTGAACCATATCTTTCTTATTAGTGTTGGCTTCTACAAAGGAGAATCCCTGAATCTCAACACATTAGTAAATGTCATACTCCTGGGTTGCACAGAGACCTCTTGAAAAACTGCTGATTTGCTGTAGAAAAAAATCACCATAGACTTTAGAAACAATTCCATTAGGGAATACCAAGTGTAGAAAATCAGTGTAAAGCATGGCATGCATTATAGCAGCTACAGATTTGTGCCACATTTGGTGAGTCTTAAAAGAGAAAACATACAATTATACACCGGTTTCCCTTCCATTTTTGGTCTCTCCTTATGCTAATATCTTTCTCTGTGACCACGTATGGTCTTATTGCAGTTAGGTTTTTTAGAGAGCTAGCAAAAGCTCTCCTTTATGTGTTCTCTAAAACAGGTTTCTTAAAAACACTTCATACTGATTCATAAGCTGCATGTAACTGTTTATTAAATAAGGGGGGGGGGAGGGGAAGGATCACTTGAAAAAAAATGTTTTAATCCCTATACGGAAATGAAAGTCTTTCACAAAATATGTAATGCTGATTCCCCTTTTTCTTTACAGTAATGCATATTTGGCAAAAATAAACTTTGTCTCACTATGCCTGAGCCAGTTCTGTTTCAAGGCAGTTTGCTGTAAACCCCAAATTAACAGCTTAACTTTCTGACCAGCACATAAATCTTTGCTGTACTTCATAAAAAATATGGTGGTAATCTTACATTATGAAATACTGATATGCAGTCTCTGACAGACTGGATATTTACCAAAGTGAGTAAAAAGCCGTGCAGTTCTTCTGTAGAATAAAAATTGTAGGGTGGTATATATGTGTTTTCTCACATTATTACCATTACTTTTATTAGAGCGATGTAGCAGACTGGTATTACTGCCTCCGATATGAATAGAAATAACATCTTTGCATTTACTCTTTCTTGCTCTGAAAAATGCTCCTACTGAGTATACGTGTATCTGCTTTTCATCCTACTAATTTGAGTGATTGGGAGGGTGAAAAGAGGTAAAGCTACAGGGCTTATCCATGAGGTTGATGCTGATTTGGCTAAATATGAGTCAACTGGATGGGAAGTGGAGGAGGTAAAAGATCTGTCAGGTTTTTTGTCTACATCCAGTCTTCTCAATTTTCATAGTCCATGCTTCAGCTGGAGGTCTTCTCTGTATTCTGGTAACTTATTAGAGCATAAGAAGGCAATTTAAAATGCTGTCCAGGAATCAGAGTCTAGCAGTGTCTGCATAGTCTAGGAATTTAGGTCTTCTAATGTACTGTATATACTTAAACATTTCGATTTGGGTTTGTTGGTTTTTTTTCCTGCCATTAAGAATGTTTATGATGCTTCCACATACACTGCAAGGAATAGATCAATTCACACCATGTACAGTGAATACCCACCATACGTGCAGTTTCAATAAAGCATGTTAACAGCAGATATTGCTCCTTAAAAGAGCATATATCAACCATTCTCAGCATTATGCTGGAAGAACCTGAATCGCACATTCCCTGGCCGGTCTTCAGTTACAGCTTTGTTGACCAGTGACCCTTTGTGACTCTGTTCCCTCTTTCAGGAAATACTTCTCTGATCTGACCTGGGTGATTACATTGTTATTTTGTCCTTCAGCAAGACAGTTTTTTTTATATTTAAAAAAAAAAAAATACATCTTTAATAAGCAAAGAATACAAGTTAATGATCAGGTGATCCTTATTCATTTCGGTAGCTTTTAGTATACCCTGAGTTTGCTTAGTACAAATGCATGCGTACACAGGCCTATGCAAACACATGCTTATACATAAACCTGGCTGCTTTTATGTATATGATAACAGCGTGGCTCTTCCGTATCCATTATTTTTGTCTTTCTACAGTAGCAGCTCCAGAGTGAGAGCTCAGTGGCTGGGATTTTGAAATTCTTTGCCTGAGGCACATCTCTCTAAGATCTTCTGTTCTGAACTCTGATTGTAGGAGTGGGCTCCAAACACCTCAAAAACAGGCAGCCTAAATTCTGAGGCTTCAGTTTTCAGGAAACTAGGAACTGAATGCTAGGTCATCAGCATACACTCTACTGTCTTCAGCAGTGATCAGCCTCAGGGGAAGAGACATGGACCCCATAGTAGGCAGAAGCCTCAGGAAAACATTTTTCTAATTCCTTATGCTTAGAGATGAGACGAAATAAGGAAGAAAAGCATCGTTGTCCTTTTAATTTGGATTTGGAGTATTATACCCGGAGCTATTCTGGCTGTCCGTGTAAGCATCATCTCGCTCTCTAAGGTCTTGGCTTCAGTAACATCCTTTGGCAAGTAGTCCCCCAGTCTGGCTACTCTGTGAATGAAGCGTTTCCCTCCTTCCCTCCCTTTTGAATTTCCAGTGTTTCACTGTAACAGCGCTTGGTCTGTGTTAGGAGACAAAGAGTATAAAAGCTTTAGACCTATTTTTTGTATACCTTAATTTATATAAACTTTTACTGCATTCTTGCATGCATCACTGTTATGAGGAAAACAATTCCTGCTTTCTGAGTCTTTTTTCCGAAGGGCTTTCCCAGGTTTGTTGTTCTGCTTTACTTTCTCTGAACCTCCTCTAAATCTGTCATACGTTCTTTGGAAAGGGCTGAGCCATTCTGTTGTTAATACTGGAAATCAGAATGTGCTGTTGATATTTTCCTTTTAACTTTTCTTGTCTTTTGAGGTGTTTTTAGCCTCAGCCATCAGCATGACGTCAGCTTCACAACTAACCTCGGCATACTGGAAGGGGTACTAAGAGATGCAGTTTTCAAGCTGATGTTTTCACACTCTTCCCTGGACTCTTTCAGAGTTGGTCAGGATGCTGCAGCTCTCCATCTCTTTTTCTCACCTAGAGATCATTTAGTCAGCCATGTCTCACTCTGGAGGAACTAACAATATGTACTTGGAAGGCCTTCTGTCTTAAATTAAAGAGGACGTTGAAGGACGTCACCTCCATAAAGTACATTCTGGTGGTGCAGGTACTGAGATCATATCTAATCCCCTTGTTCCTTTAACTTGCACTGAATTTTGAGAAATATTTTCATTTTCAAACTGAAAATAAAATCATGTAGGACAATGTTACATAAAATTGCATTGCCGGTGCTGCCTCCAGCAAAAGCCTATCGTCTAACTTCACCTCTATGCATCTGCTCAGGATAATGCATTTAGAAATCAGGGATGTTTTGCTTCTTTCAGTCTCAGAAGCAAGATTCACTTTTAGGAATATGATTTGCAAACTTGTTGACTAGGATTCTTCATTTGGAGGGTGAGTTGTTTTGTACATACAAATCTCTTGTGTCAAATTTAATAGATGAATTAAGTGATCCCTTGCCTTTCATAGAAAAATGCACAGTCCTTAAAAAATATGGGGGTTTTTTTGAGAAGTATGAGAGGGTTTTATATCTTTAAGAAACCAAATGAATTCCAAACTGGATGAGAGAGAGAGAGAGGAGGTTGCCTTTCTGCAAGCCGCCAGCTTTCCCAAGTGTGTCATCCTCTCCCCTCTGTCATCCTGAGGCAATGTGCCTGCATTTGTGTGTAGATTTATAGTTTAT
This sequence comes from Podiceps cristatus, assembly GCA_000699545.1. Classification (NCBI taxonomy): domain Eukaryota; kingdom Metazoa; phylum Chordata; class Aves; order Podicipediformes; family Podicipedidae; genus Podiceps; species Podiceps cristatus. The sequence goes on from KL284192.1 coordinate 138,241, forward strand.
CTTTATCTATGGCTTCATCTGTAGGTAGCTATTATAGCCGCCTTGCCTGGATATTGTTTGGGCCTGATAGATCTGTCTGTAGTTCATCAAAGGGGAGCTGAGTGGCTAAAAGCCATTGGGTCCAGCTGAGGATGAAATACGAGCCATCAGCCTTGGTAATGGCTGTAAAATTTCATAATTACACGGCCTTTATTACATTGCATAATGATCCTGAAGCAGTATGGAACAATTAATTAAGATTTTCAACCGTGGCTCTTTCAGAAATTAAAAGGTGCTAGTGGCTGAGAAATGGGGAAGTGTCTTGTCCTAAAAGCATTAGGGATGCTTAAGAAGTACTTCCTGGGTACTTTAAAAAAAAAAAAAAAAAAAAAAAAAAGTAAAGAAAAAGAAGATCAACTAGTTAAGCAGCTAATGTTAGAGTAACGTTTTTGTTACTTTACTGCTAATTCTTAATGTCAAAGCTGGTTCTAAAACTCCTGCAATAGCCACTGCCATAAAGCTGTTCCTTTTCTGTTCTGTAAAAAATTTCTTGCCTTTTTTCCCTCGTGTTCTTTTCTAGCCATTTGTCACATTTATAGAAGTTGAGCTCTGCACATTATTAAATAAATGCATGCCATGACTTAGGAGGGTCACTTAGCTGCGTATTGGGGTGTACTGACCAAGGATTTTCTCTTACGCACTTTCTCGTGTCAGGCCATTGAAATTCTCTGAAGATCTCTGCGGTTTGACAGACATCCCCAAGGAAGGCTTTTTTCTCTTTACTGTTTTGATATTTTTCTTCCTTCCTTTTCTTCTTTGTAAATGCAGCATGTCAGATGTAATATAATATTTTCCATGAGATAGACCCCAGACCTGATCAGAAGTAATTAGATTCCTAAAGGTGCTGCAAAGGTGTCTCATGGGTTTCTGATGTACGTACTGAAAGGAAAAGTGTTTATGAATGTGCAAGGAATACGCAGGGAGAGACGGGAGGCCTGAACCCGTGCATGTGCGCGTTACCTGTTGTGATCCATCTCTGGGTGTAATTCTGAAGGCCAGCAAATTGTGATTCAGATGGGCTGTGGAGTACTCCCTGTGCCAACGGTAGTAAAAGTGATGAAAAGACAGGAAAAATAACCCTGGCATTCTACACGCACCGTCAAAACTTCCAGGTCTTACGGGAAGGAATCTCCTTTTCACCACGTGCCTTTTTTTCCCCCCTCAAACTATTTTGATTCATACAGACATTCGATATAACTCTTAGATAGGATGAGCATTGAGTATTACTGGTTTTAAATTGACCAGTCATCATGTAAGGTCCTATCGTTCTAAATATTTTATGAGAAGCTAAGGTTTCCCCGAGGCACCTCTAATAATAAACTTTCTGCAGAAAATTTAGAAAGGATTATGTGTTTCAAGGAGGAGCCGGCTGCTTTGAAGTAAATTCTCTTGTTGAGTCATTTATTCCCTTAATAGGAATTTTCTGATCTGCTGTCATTCTTGTTCACACACTGGGTGTCACTGCCTCTAAAACACTTGTCATTCTTTAATGGAAACAAAATAGTCATTGCAGTCAGAGCCGCAATGTCATTCCACTACCCCTTGCTGCGTCGGCAATAGTGAAAATGACAGAGCGGCTCTCAGTAGGGGTAATTAAAATGTAAATATTGATATTTTATTATTTGAAATTACTTTCCAGTGCGGCATTTAATATCTCTCCATCTGTGCGGCTCTGTTTAGCGGTCACTTTAGTGCAGCTCTGGGATGCCAAGCGGCGGCTTGATCCCCGTTATGTCAAAATGCTTGTTGCTGCTTAATTTTGATATCTAATTAAGTGGAAAAGTACAGTCCACACTGTAATCCATGGCATCTTAACCAGCTGCTTGGGTATATTTAGAATTAATCTCCACTATGGAATCATCCTAATGTATGCAATTAAGAGTCTGCCGATGGCTAATTAGGTGTATTAGAATCAGGCAGCTTCCTTTTTTTTTTTTTTTTTTTTCTTCTTT
>JMFS01116509.1:0-10945 GCA_000699545.1 Podiceps cristatus
ACGCATATATATATATAAAAACAGAAGTCTAATTACAGCAACATTTGTTACTCTGTGATAAAATCTGCAATTTACAAAAATGAAATGACTGGTTTTTGCCTGCCATTAAGGCATTTCAAATTAACACCATGGAACTGATGTCTGTAATAAAGCGCTTCCTCATGTGATCCAGTCACATGACAACGTATATCTCCAAACTCATCATTCTCTGAAAAAAGAAAGAAGAATATGTTAGTATGCAGTATCCGCTCCTCCTGTTTTTTGGTTGGGGTTTTTTTGGTGGGGGTGGGGTTGTTTGTTTTGTTTTGTTTTGTTTTTTTTCCCTGCACCTTGGATACACCACAAAATGAAATACGTGCAGTACTCTCAATCCCAAGAAGCAAAGACAGAAAGCCACATCCTCATCCCTCCCCTGCCAGGAACAGCATACTAACAAGCAACCCATGCTGGGATTTATCTTCTGAGTTCTGACACCCTAGCATCCATCAGCTCCTTCAGGGCTACAAACCCTTCTCACTCAAATAATCCCAGCTAGAGCCTTACATGGTCGCTTGTTTTCAGAGTCAGCTTTAAGACAGACAGCAATAACCATGGAACGTTACACTGCTATTTAATACATGAAACTCTGAGGCTTAACTTGGTAGCAATGAAAGAAACCTTAACGTTAAGGATGCTTTGGGTTTTTTACTTGAAATGGTATCGATATAATACAGAAGTCTCTTTCCCCTTGAAGAGTAAGGATGATGGTTGAAGAGTAAATTCTACTGAAAACCCAGTAAATGGCCGTGGTAAATGCATGGAATGGGTATGTAACTTAAATACGATGTCACCTCTAATGGACTCCCAAGCAAACCACTCTGAAAGCAGAATCAGCAAACCAGGCAGTCTTGCAAAATAGATAAAATCTTAAGTTTTCCTGGTAGTACATGGATCTAACTGAACATGAACTTTAAACCCCCTTTTATAAAAAATTTGGATCTTAAATTATATTTCACAATCACTTGTTTTATCTTAATACCAATCCTTAAAACACAGTCTATGGACAATCTCAGAAGACAGACCTATGTTAGAGGACACAACTAAGGACAAAATCTCACCTTAAAGAGAATAAAACTACAATTAACCCAAAGTCCCAAGTTTTTCTTCATCCTTAAAAATTGTGCCATACAAGGAACAGCAGACCATCAGGCTATAAAACCTACAATTTGCTTTCTCATCTCTATGTTAAGATACATAATTTAAGATTTACTGGCTACTTACCTTCTTTGTGCAGGAAACATACCAGATGCAGATGCCTGCGCAGCCACCTGCTGAGTGGCAACAAGGGCAGCAGAGGTCAATCCTGAGGGAAAGAAGGAATGTTGATGTACTTCTGGTTTTAATGGATTTTTGTGCTCAGAGAAATGTTAGGAAGCATCTCTAAGGCAAACAAACAAAAAAACCCCACCATCAGAAAATGGTGGGGTTCTAACACTGTATAAATGGCAAATATTTCAGGCAACACTGTTAAGACAGTCTGCCCAGTATGATCAATATGCCTTCATACAGTAAACTGAATTGTCCTTGACAGATATTTTACAAGAAAATACAGCATTCCTACTTATTGTATTCCTTTCCAAGTACTGCACTGCATGATGCTAAGTGGTTTGTATGAGTTCCTGAATAGGAAGCTCAGTAGAAATAATAGGTACCAGGAAACAACAAGAATCAAAAGTCACAGTGAATTACAGAAACGACCATGCCAGCTGCTCAGAACACAATACTTTCATAATAACTTATCATTTTTACAGTTTTCCTACTGAACAAGCATAATGCATCCCAAAAGGCATATGGAATCACTGAATCAAACTGAGAAATGTCAAGACTTTTACACAGGAAAAATAACTGCTGAGGCACCAAGTGAATGTAATGAATTAACGTCATTTAGCCACCAATTGTGATAGCATGTACTTTGCTGCATGGGAGGAAATCTCCTTTTAATTCAGCTACAGTCCAGGGTTAGAGAAAACCAGTCAAAGACTGGTATAAAACCTAGGGAGAATGAATCGTATCTTACTGTGCTGCTTTTTCCTGACTACAACTTTGTGCACTGTATTTGCCAAAATACAAAGAGTCCTCTTTCAGACAGTCAAATTATAACAAGCTCAAACCCTTGTGACTGCAATGCCTTGTACATAAAGTATGTTCAGTATAAAAAGCTTTTGTCTTTGCTGCATTTCTTCCATTGCTTACACAACCCTAATTACACAAAAAGGAGGTTGTTTGGTTTGGGTTTTTTACTGCCTTTCAGTCAGTTAACGTCAGTTTGCAGTAGGAATCAAAACATTCACGTGAATGACAGCCTAGCTGGTACATCTTTAATAATGCTCTAGCACCCAGTTTTGCAAATAAAACTCGGTATTTCTCAGGCACAAAGCTATTAATTTGCTGTTAGTCCATGCTGTGAATTTTCAAGCCTTCCTAAATGTGAAGCGCTTCTGATTTAACAAGGGGATCTCCATTCAAAATCCTTCACATAGGCATGACTTCCAATGTCATGGTAACAATTCCATGAGGCAAGCTAATCCCACCACTGGCAATCTTCTGCTCACCTTGAAACGGGTCATATTGTCCAGGTATAAGGGGGTAACCCATTCCAACATGTGTGTGGTGGTGTGTATGGAGATGTCGCTGGCTAAAGGGAGAATGACGGTCTCGTTCCCTTTCTGCTTCCCGTTCACGCTCAGCTGCTGATTTTTCCACAGGCTAGTAACAGAAAGTGAAAGAAAATTCATGTGAGAATTTTAGAAGGGATGAAATCATAAGAGAACCACACTTGCCATTACCTGGCAACAACCTTTTGAATTCAAATGATGAAGCTGATTTTTCCTGAAGAAGTATCTCTGCTAGAGTATTTGCACTTGATTCTAATCTAAAGATGGTGTATATCTGGCTAATGGAAGATTTTTGAAGGCACAGAGATTTTGAGGCAACACACTGCAGCTTGAAGCCACCACGATGACTTCTAGTTTTGGGCTCCCTTAAGCCTGGCCGACTTGCCGATGCCTGAACCACCTAACTGAGCCACTGAAAGCTGATGTAAATGAATTCTCATCCCTCTTTAATGCACCATGGGGATCAAGTCTGCCTGAATAGCAAGAAAGTCCTTTTAAAAACAGAATCAGCGACTTGCTCACAATTAAAACTAGCACCAGCTTATCTGAAAGTAAAGCAGCAGTATTTGCTTCAGTGTGGAAATCTTCCGACATGGGGGCTGGTACTCTGCTATTTGGAAGATGTAGCTTCTTGGCAAATATAGGGAGGGGATATTACCAAATCCCACATCCCAACTTCTAATTTCATTATCTGTTTCCAAACAGGAGCTGCCTGTTTAACTGCAATAAACTGTGCACCAGGAGGTATCTCTAAATCTATGTTTCTATATGAGTCCATTCATTTAAGATAGGAATACTCTGAGTACAGAACTGCGTTATATGTGTCACTTTCAGTTTACGCCACGGAAGCATCCTGACTATAAATCGCTTTTATTTTAAGCACTACTATAAAGAAGAATCATGCATTCTGAGCTTGACGCCAGATTGTGTGCTTCTTAAAATGATGTTCTCTACCCTTCCCCATATGTACTACTCTTCAGTAACAACAGATGAAGCCTTACAACAGGGGACTTGCTGCGATACTGGTTGGCATGCTGCTGGAGCAAATCCAGTGCTTTGGACTCAGTGGTTGATTTCGCATTGATGCTTGGGCTGGTATTGACTTTCTCCGCCTCTTCTCTCCCTGACATCTTCCCATAAACTGGATAATGAAATCCTGGCGAGAGATAAGCCCCTGCAAGTAAACAATAAATACCACATCAAGTTACTGGTTTTACATTTTGGTTATATCAAGGTGGGAGGAGGGGATGCCACAACAGAGGATAACATCAAAAATGGATCATGTGACTATGAAACGGCATCTTTGCTCTTCAGTTTCTTCACCTAATTTACCCTGATGAATGGAGGTTATAAAGAGGGTTGAGCTGATAGCCATTTCAGACATTTATGGGTCCTCTTTAAGTGAAAGGAATAGTAACTATAATGGTTCTGACAGTAAGTACTTAGAATATTTTTATAGGCAATAAACTATCTGTCAGTCTAACAGCAATAGCAGACTGTCAAGGGTTGAGAAAACTGTAGCTGGGAACCGTGACAGTTCATAAAAGGAACATCTTGTATTAAATCAGTTTCATCTACAGAACTTTCCCTAGTGGAAGCATAAGCAAAACAAATGTCATCCATGAAGCTTCTAATTTACCCTAGCTACTAACAGAAACGTTAAAATGCAGGCTTTACTGCCCTTTGAGGGTGTAAATCTTAATTACTGTGCAAGGCAAATTTCAGAATACGTACCAGGATAGCTGTGCATTAGAACAGGAGAGACTGCACGATAGGCTGGATGGTTGGGATCGTACATCTGTGGATAAGGATAAGCATGCAAGTACTGGATATATGACTGATGCTGACTCATCGGTGAGGAAACTGCTACTCTAGCACCCCGAGAGTCCTTCCAATTTACAGGAGTCTTTCGATCATCATTTTTTATCTTGCTCTCATCCACTGATTGAGAATCAGAACGCTTGACCTCTTTAGGCTCCTCTTTAATGCTTGCTAATGAGACAGGAAGGTTAGGCAGGGAACTTTCCTTGTTAGGTGTTTTTCTAGGGCTGTCTTCTTTTAACTTTTTCTCACGATCAAGTTCTTCTGATTTTTGCTGATCAAGGTATTTGGGCTGATAGACATAATGATGCCATGTTCGTGAATCTGGATCCTAATATGGAGGAGAAGAAAAAATTTGTTCTGAACTTAGATGTTGAAATAAGATCTTTATTGATATTTCCCATACTTCAGTTAATGTATTTTTCATAGCTGTTTTAATAACATATCCCTATTACATAGAGGAGAGGTTTCCTTGCTACAGACTGCCTTGAGCTCAAAGTCAAACCAATATTCCCATGAAGAGACTATTATCAAAATTTAATTCAATTGCTTCATCTTATATTCTTCTTCATGCCTTTAACTAGTTTAATCATGAAATACATATGCATTGTATCAAAGTTCTGAGACCACAATATTCATATAACATTTTAATTAAAGCCCACGGAGAGATTTTCCCACTAGAGAGCAAAAAATATCTGTAAACCACAAAATTAAAGCTGGCTAATTATATGCCAGAGCACTTAGATTACCTGGAACAATGAACCTGAAAAACTGATCTAGCTGGGAAGATACTAATGCTGCCTCTGATATTACAAACTTGGGAATTGGTGGAAATCACACATTAAGGCAGACTTCTTCAGCTGACAGTCTTATTTCGAGTTCGTAAAATTACACACAGGTAACTATTTACAGGATCGGGACCACATGCTTTAAAAAACATCTACAGGATATCACAAATATGTTTTTGCATAATATATTACATGTTATAAACATGTTATAGAATTAGGCAGGTGAGTTCTTTACAGGACTACACCAAGTCAGTACTGAGGAGTAACAGGAAGACTGTTTTTTCTAATACAGGATACACAAGAGCTAATTGTAAACATTGTCTGCAATTGATACACATTTATGGCACGTGCAACAGAAACACAGACACGCAACTAGATGCTTCGACAGTCTGGTTCAAATACTCCTTTGAATCAGCAGAAATCTCCTACTCAGGGCTGCACTGTCCTACTTCCCTTAGAGCTCCCTAACTCCCACTCACCTGACCCCAGCATACTTGAAAGACAGCCCATAAGGGTGAAGTCTGGGATGTACCATACACCAGAACATGAAAACATCAAGCCTTGAGGCTCCAGTTCAGAGCACAGAGACAGTAGCATTGCCTCGAATGAAGGCAATGTGACATCTAGGAAGGTCAGCACGAAACCACTGGATGAAATCCACGTTCCACTGAAGTCAACGGCAAAACTATCACTGACTTCAATGGAGAGAGGATTTCATCCATTGTGTAGGTCTGTAGGGGCTTGAGGTTGGTTGAGGAGAGAAGGGGAACTTAACTGCTTCAAAAAGGTCACCTTGGGTTAAGATAAAGAGCTGAGCTTCAAGCCAACTCTTCAAAGAACCAGCTCACCCATCTTTAGTAAATGCCAACTGTCATTTAACAGAAAAAAAGAAACACTTCAAACCATGTTTCAAATGTACTTTAAGTCCTCTCACAATGAAAGCTGCTTATTTTGCTTGAAATTTCTCATTTCTGAACTAAGCAAATTGCTTAGAATTTACATCTGAAAGAAAAATCTAATTCTATTTTATTCATGCATGTAATTTAAAATAGTCTATTCATGTCTTAAGCCTGGGTTCTGTCACCACCTTGCTAGACTTCCCCCCCCCCCCCTTTTCAAACAGCTCAACTGAAAAGTCTATTGGTCTATTCAGAGACTACAGTACTATCCAGCATGAAAAAGGGATGGCAGTGCTTGTTTGGCTGCCAAGGTGGAAGAGAACATAGCAGAATCAGGGACAAAATCTGACATGACTTAAGGATAAATCAAGACACTCTTGTTCCATTTCTTGTGATCTCACCTGTTTAAATCTTGTAGTTGGATCTACGCCCGTTTGCTTCATGGAGTCCATAACAGATTTCATCTCCACAGCCTCCTTTATGAGCTGGTGGTTTTCCATTTGTTTGGCTTTGAAACTGTCAGACTGAAGCTGCTGCTGGTGATTGGAAAGGATCTGCGATTTGCTTGTCTCCTCACCTTTGTTAGAGATGGATGACCCTATTTTAGTGTTATTTTTGCTGGACTCTGGAGTTGAAGGGGCCTTTGAAATAGTAGCAGATGGAATATTCTTCTGCTTGTTGTCATCCTTCCCAATCTCCTTCAAGGGGGGGTCATTCTTCCTTTCACAGTCCCTCCCAGTTTGTGCCATTTTCTGTTCTGCTAGTCTCTGGTCCTCATAGTATTTTTCATACTGCTGCCTGTAAGCAGGGTTAGAGGCCATTAAGGACTTTTGGTCCATATAGAGCCCATAGGCATACTGTCCATAATAAAGTGACTGAGCAAGTGCAGGGTGTCTTTGTGTTATTACTGACTGATGTTGTGGCTGCAAATTAGAGGAAGTGCTTTCGCTTTTCTTGGCATCTGATGGTTCTGCCTTCTCTTTCTTCTCAGCCTCTTCCTCAGCCTCTTTTTTGATCTTCAGTCCCTGTGGGGTACCGCTGTTCCCAGCTGCTGGGGCACTGACCTGTCCAGAGTGCATGTAGCTTGGGGAATAATAAGGATCGTAGCCATGGTAATAGGGAGAATGGGACTCTTTCGCTTGAGCCGATTGTGCTGCGGCTGAAGAATGTCCTTTTACAACACTGTCCTTATTAGAAATAATATCTGATGGAGAGCTGGCCTTTGACCTCATGCCCTCTGACCTGCTGTCAGAGCCACCATCATCAGCCGCATCAGAAATATCCGAGTAAGCAGGGCTGTTGGTTTTAGCGGCCGCACTATCTGCACCATTTTGTGTCAGCACGTGCAGCGGGGCCATGGCAGATTGTCCATTCACCAAAGTGCTGCATTCCATCCTGGAGGCACTCCCTATGGAAGGGCTGGGCGCATTGTCTGTGAATGTGTAAACCTTATCAGCTTCAGCCTTAATACTCGCCATCCTGCTCTCTTGAGACTCTGACAGTCCATTAGCTAGCACTTCATTCTTGTTGAGGTGGTCCTTTAAAAAATGCCCAGATAAGTCTTTCCCAGACCCTTTTGAATCCTCCAGCTTTCCCAGCTTAGAATCCATCTTGGGGCTTCCCGTCTCTTTGCTTTCTTTGTCCTTCAGCTTTCGCTTCTCCTTTTTCTTTTTGTCTTTGAGTGATGTGAGAGCTGGGTTTACAGTGCTTGGCTCTCCCATAATTGTGGGCTTTGGTTGAATAGGTTTTAGCGGAGGGCTCTTTGGTGTAGCCTGAACAATAGTAGTTGTTAGAGAGGGCAATCCCGGTATTGTCCCTGTAGTGGTGGTTGTAAAGGCTGTAGTAGGTATAGCTATTAATTGGGGAGGAGTCGGTGCTGGCGCTGGGGCAATGGGCCTGGCTGTTTTCAGTTTGGAAAGGTTTTTATCCACTTTGCAATTGTTTGCTTTCTTGCCTTTATCACTCAAACTCTTCTTCTCGATTAACCCTTCCGCCTCCAATTTTGGCATTTCGGTTTGCAAATTGCCATCTGCTACTGAGCAATTGTCCAGTGTGGCTGGGTCCAGTGTGGCTGCCATATTAGAAATTACCGGAAGGCTGTTCAATTCACTGTTCAGACCCTTCTTTTTGCCAGAATTCTTGCCAGTTTTGGAACTGATAACTGAACCGGGGCCGTTGCTGGTCAATTCCCTTTTTCCCTTGGGGGTCCCTGGGGTAGGGATGGAGGAAGGAGATGTCGGTGCTTTTAGTGGATCAAAGCCTGGCAAGTTTGTGCTTGGCTCACTGCATTCAAGTGCCACATTACTCAATGCTTCCTCACAGTCTGAAATTTTGTCTTCACTGTCAGGCTCAAACTCCAGTTTGTTTTCTGGGTCTAAATGTGCATGAGCCTGATGGTATCGTAGTCCATTAATGTGCTTGTACTTTTTGTTGCAGTTGGGGTGAGGACAGTCAATCAGAACTGGAGAAGAGCAGCCTTGGTCCAAAAAAGTAGTCTCGGGTTTCCCCTGTGGGGTGGTGGGAGTGCTTCTAGAGTTAGTACGAACACGTTTTCCAGATTTATTATCCTCCGAGCTGGAGTTCAAATCTAGCTCCATTGGAGGCTTAGTTTTCCTCTTGTTTGTGGATGAGGGGCTTGCTTTGACTTCATCCATGGTGCAGTTCGGAGGTGTCCTGCGCCCGCTTGAGTTAAGGCTGCCCCTCCTCCCCTTCCCATTGGCACCACCTCGATTCTTATTCTGAAGTCCTCTGGCCTCTGCAAAACTTGCATCATTCCCAGGTACAGCTGCAGCTGCAGCGGACCTCGCCCGCTTTCCCCTGCCCCGTCCTCCGCGCATTTCCAGGTCACTTGTTGGCGATTCACAAAACCTATATAAACAAGAGCAGATTTCATCAGCAGGGGCTGTGAACTGAATAAATACCAAAACAACACCACTTCCCATAACAGAACCTTCACACATGTTAAGGGCATCCTTCTTCCAAATGAGAACGTTACAGTCTCAAAGGGAAAGTCATTAAAAAGGGACAAAATTGGTAAGAACAAGACCACCTAATTAGAACAAGGGAGAGAAAATTTTTCCAAACTTACAGCAATGCATTTTTGAATTAATTGGCCTCTGATTGAATCCCATATATTTCCCCTTACCTCTCAAAAAGACAAAACAAGAAGAAATAAAACTCCCACCCCACATTTCAGTGTGGAACAGAGAATTACTCGTTTCACTGGTGCATGTTTTCAGTTACAACCAGTTGTTTTTTATTAATCGCTGTACAGTCTCTTGACAGAGATCGAGGGTGAAAATACAGCAGAGAAAAAACAGGCTCAGAATGATTGCCTACCTAGGAGGGGCCCAGTCATGCTTTGTGCAGTCCAGCAGTGTTCCCACGTAAGTCTTGTTTCTCCATGTAACATTTACCACTAGGACACCTGGCAGTGGGAAAAAAACAAAGTATTATCACAGTCAGAACAATAACTGGGGTAGGCTTCTTGTTTTGCTCTTTTTTCTTTTCTTCTCTCCTTCCCCACAAAGTGAGAGCTTTATTCTCATTTGCTTTCAAACGCTGTGGTCTATACTCTTCCTCTTTTCTGGTTTCAGTGACCTCAAGTTAAAACCCACAGGAAAGACAGCAAACGACAAAGAACGAGAGAGAGTGTGTGTGCTTAAGAGAGAGTGTGCCTGTGTGACTGTGTGTGTAATCAAGATACAGCTGACAGAAGGAAATGGGTTTTGCCATGTCCTGCTGTAAAACAGCAACACTCACCTCTTAATTTTGCTATTATTGCACATAATTGCTTTCGCTTGGCAGCCAGCCAGCATAAACTAAGCACCAGTTACAGTGTTTAAATCAGTAGGTGACTGAGAAGAATCTGCTTTGCTTTGAACAATATGATAATGATGCTTCTATTTATTTGAAATTGCATATATATACACACGTATGCATTGCAAGTTTTGTTTGGCAGATGTAGATGGAAATGTGTATTATTTGTCTTGCTTTTTCTTCTGTGGAAAGCAGGAGACTAGACATGAAATTGCAAGCATACAGTAAAGCTAAGAGGAATTACAATACAGTTGCATAGAAAGAGGGATCCTTTAAAAAAAAAAAAAAAAAAAAGTACCGTAATTTGTTTTTTCACTTATGACTTTTATTAAATGGCAACTTGTCTGCCCATCTAAAGCACACTTATAACGGCTTTATTTGAATTACCCCTGTAAAATACATGCATGGTAAGAATATCCTAAGTAACAGTAAAATAAATGTGGGGGGTGTCACTTGAATGTTTTCAGGCTGCCCTGAAACACTTCTTTGCATAATTTCTCATCATGTTTACGGACTACGCAGTATAACGAAGCCTCTAATTCATTAACTTCTGCAGATAAATACAAGGTAGTATTATGAACCATCCATCTCATTACAACATAAACTGATATAAAAAATATATTTCCCCTAGCAAAGGCCGGCACGATGCAAAATGTTCCAATTTATGAGAGGCGTGAAGACAGCAACTTGCAGCTGCCAGCCTCGTGACTTGTTTTTCCTCTACACTTCCCTTGTTCGAGCTGTAGCGTTTCTGTAACGGATATAATAATGGCATCGCGCCAGAACGTTTCCAGCCGGTCTTTTCGCTTTGTCTTACCAGGGCGATTTCTAATTCTGCACTAAACCAATCCCTCTGTGCTGCACCAAGGTAAAGTAAACATGCAGCCAGCCGCTTATTTCCTCAGGGGGCTTTTAGCAGCGGGGAGGCATTTGAAGTGTTGTTAGCAGAGGCACCAGGGAAGAA
>KL284195.1:0-26498 GCA_000699545.1 Podiceps cristatus
GGGGGAGGAGGGAGGGAAGGAGAGAGTGTGTGTGTGTGCGTGCCCCACCCCTGCCCCCACCCCAGTTGTGAGCACACGCATTGCACACCTGCACCACACGCTCCTGGGGCCTGGCCCAGCTGCTTCTCCCACCATTGCACACGACACGCCGCTCGCGGCCACACAACCCCGTGGTGCTGCGGCACCTGTGACACCGCCCATGACCCACCATGCACCTTACAGTCCCCATGACGCTGCACATGCATCACACCCCACATGCGTGACGTACCGCACACGTTACACGCCCACAACACCCTTCTGCTGCCACACACCTGCCTGCAGCCACGACACACCGTAAGGCACGGTGTGTACCACACCGTGACACCCCGCAGGCCCAGGGCCCTACCTGCGTGGCAGAAGCTGTACCCCACCTGCTGGATGTGACACAACAGCTGCCCCTTGCCCACTCGCCCGACGTACCCCCGCAGAGCACTCACCCCCACACGTGCCGTAACTCACCCACGCATACTCATACTCTGCCCCAGACGGTTCCCCCTTGGCCTCGTCATGGCCCCTTCCCTGGCTACTTACTGGGCAGGGAAGAGGCTGTTCTGTAACTCCAGCTCAATACAGTCTTGCACTACAACCACAGCAGGGGTTTTAGACGTATTTATTATGATATTATCGGACCCTTTACTCACACCTGATCCTTCCCTTGAACGTGCCCACACACGGTACAGGCACTCAGTCTGTCCCCGACACCACCCCTCACCCATCCAACCCCACTGCCCGTCAGGGGCTGCTGTCACAGTTCAGGTGCCCCAGCTCCTTGTTTTCTTACGCTGGCAGGACAGGAAGCAAAAGCGAAGCACATCACCCCCAGGAGCAGAGCGGAGCAGGCAGCAGCCAGTGCAGTTGGCCGACTTACTTCAGTCCTGACTCTCCGGTCAAAGCTTCAGTTTATTTGCCAAGTATGAGCCCTCTTTCCCCAGCCAAACATTTTGTCTAAACAAGTGGGTTATCAACACACACTCTCTCTCCCCTTGTGGGAGAACCAGATGATGACACAGCCCGCAACCCCCTCGGCTACCCTGACCTCCTCAGAAGCGAGACAGGTAGTGCCTCAGGCAGCTTCGTCCCTGCTCCTGCTGGGCACAGCAGATGCTCAGCGCTGAGTCAGCTTGTTTCACTGTGTAACCCAGCGGGTCTCAGCTGGGAGCTGCCTCTGCAGGAGGGTGCTCCTTGCTGCTAAGCAGAGCTCTGCTGCAGAGTCTGCTCAGGCAGCACCTTCCTGCTCCCTCAGGGCACACGCGTGTGCAGCAGGAAGAGGCTCTGTAGGCCCAGCTTTCTCAGATCGTAACCGCTCCTGGTGGTGGTACAAACCAAGCCTGGAGCAAGAGCCAGATTTTTAATTGGGCCTGGGCCAGAATCACTGTGATAGAAGCCTGCACTTTAAAAAAACAAAACAAACACAACAAAAAACAAACCAACAAAAACACACCCCACCACAAACCAAAAAAAAAACCCAACACACACACACACACCTGCAAAAACCCCAACAACCAACCAAAAGCCAACCCAGAACACAATCCCAAAGCCATTAAGCACTCACTGTAAGCTGCTGCATGCTCTGCATGGGGGTGCAGGCCTGAGCCCTGCCACGCTGGGGCTGCGGAGAGCAGGACACACTGCATCTTTGCCATCGAGTGGTGTCCATAGCCAGGGACCCTGCGAGCTGCCTCCCAGTTGGGGCTGCAGGACGCCATCACTGGAGACCTCCGGGTTTAAGAGCAGCGTCCTGGATGCTTCCCTCTCTCTCTGTCCTCAACCAGTTTCTGCCTCCAGCATCCCTGGAGCATCCCCTCCGACGACTCTCCTCTGCGGCACTGATGTTACCAAGTTAATGAGTATCAGCAGTAGAGCGGTACAACGAAGTTTCTACTAGGCCATGCTGAAGGGAAGAGACACCTCGGAACATTTTTTATACCTGAAAAAAGGTTTTAAATTACGCATCCAACTCCTCTTTTAGAAAGGCTTTTGATACCACTGGAACAGACTGATATTGCTGGTAGGGGCAAGGGGCCCTGCACGCCTGGCTGGTGAAGGGTCGCACAATGAACAGGACAGGTAACACAACATGCACTGGCAACTCTTCCCACCCTAAGACTCAGGTAAACCTGCTGCAACTTGCCAGCCATCCCAGGAAGCCTCACAGGTGTGGAGGGAGACACTCGGCAAGCAGCCAGAGAAGCCCAAGCCAGCTACAATCACATCCACACTAAGCGCTGCCTTACGTACATAGAGATGTACAGGTAAAACTGCACAACCCTTGTGTCTGCCAAAGCCATGAGCTCTTGGCACCCTTTTATTCAACATCTGTTCACCCACAGCAGCGGCATGGACAGATTATACCACAGGCACTGAGGCCAAGACATTTTTCTTCCAACCTCTGTTTTACAGAGCTCATGCAAGTGGCACTCAAACATTTACAGTCATCCAAATAAAACTGGATTTATCCAAAAGCATTTGTAAACCCTGTGGTCTTCTGAAGTCCTCACCAAAAATCCTTTAAATTTCATTCAGACTTTGCATGCTACCACCAATTAGGCATTGTCACAGTCAAATCCAGCACAGCGTATTACAGTATAACACCACGTCACGGTGCCACCACACCTTGAGTTCCTATGAAGTACAAAGTTTGACTCTATTGCTTCTAACCTTGAATTTAGTGCATCTTAAAAGCGAGTTTCTGCATCACAGTAGTGTACTCTGATAAGTACACACTAAGGTATACAACACACAACATTTAAACACTTAGGCACAAGACCGGAGCCACAGAAACCAAAACGAGCACCTTCAGCAGCCGTCTAGTTCTTCCCACCATTATTCTGTCATGCAAACACATCTACATTGGGCCCCATAGATTGACGTGCATCCATACCTGACCCATGCTTACCGGTGGTATAACGCCCTGTATAAAGCCCCTTGTAAGTCTGTACATAAAGTAGCGCTGGGCAACCTTACTCCTAGGGAGATCTGATGTATTGTCTAAACTTACTCCTTTTCTTTGGCAGCTGCATTTCATCTTTCCTTCTCCTCTGATTGAGGCCAAACACGTAATTTCCTTTATTGCCACCCCCTTTGGGTGTCATGTTTTCTAGACCCAGTTGTTGTGGATTTAACTCCAGTGACCCAGGGGAAGGAGCAGCCTCCTCCATCTTAGCCTGACGGCCAGAAGAGTCAAACAGCAACTCCCCCTGGAGTCAGTAATTTTTATCCTGTGACCTGGGAGACATCATTCATGTTGCAACTTGGATGATATTTCTGGAACAAGATGCAAAATATTAATTACTGGAGGCTGGGCCTGTGGAAAGCATTCCTGTTCATCACCGACACCCACTGAGAGCAACAGGGGCTTTACGCAAGCGTCTTGGACACAGCCACATTAGACTGATCGAGTCCAAACTGACAATTGCCTAGAGCATTAGACTTGCCCGTGAGCATCCTTCAGGAGGACGATGGGTATCATTCAGTGAAGCCTCAGGTGCATGCAGCAGACAAGTATACTTTGGGGTACTTAGTGTGTTAACATTTAGTTGTGCTTTCTGTAGAATCTAAAAGGTTTTCCTGCTTAACGTGTTTCTGCGATATTTTAATAAGTTGCTTATCTGTCACAATACAGTCTGGCTGTATTGCTCTAATCATCCAGATTAGCACAGGTTTATTCTCACTTCTGTCTAGCAGCAAGCATTTGTCCCCAGCCTCAAAAGAGGAGAGCGCAACAAGAAAATGACTCACTGCCCCCCCCCATGTCAGCCATCCCCAAACAAGGAGGCTTGTATCCCAATTACACCACACACATACCGCCTGATGTTGGAGTTTCAGATGCACCTTTGTTTTTCAGAAGTTTTGTCGGTTACTTTACAGAAGTACCCACTGTCTCAGACCACTTTTAGTCCAGCACTCTGCACAGGATGGTCACAGTTAATAAAGGTACCTTTTCTAACCTAGGCATAGCTTTTGACCAGCTGCCTTCACTTAAAGAAAGGCCAGAAAGACTTACTTTGCCTTCTTCCTCCCCAGCATGGAGATACATAATATGTTCTGGAGACTTTGAATATTTGAAACAAGAGATAGTCATTTGTCTTTGTGGGCTGCATCAAATGGTGGATTTAAAACAGTTGGAAGTGCACAGAGCAAGAGTAGGACTGAGGAAACTTGGTTTGCTTCCTCGGTAACAAAATCTACAGCACAGCAGGAGAACAGAGCATGATAATTAGGGAATTACAGCTGTTAGTCACAGAAAATATGCTGCAGTCGCAGGTCAGGGACCTGAGGTTGTGGCACTGGAAGGAAAACTGTAATTTAGAGTCTGCGAGGAACTCGCTGCATGCATTAGACTGCTTGCTACTTATAGCATCTCTACACCTGTTTTCAAACAGATAGGAACATAGATCAGCAACAAGCATCAAGGAAATAAGAGTTTGTCTCCAAGAGTCAGGACCAGAACCACTTTTGTAAGAACCATTTTTAATAAGAAGAAATGGATATTCCACTCACTCCTGTTCATTGCCCCTCCTTCTCCGTTGGCAACCCTCTTTCTAAGCAGGGCCATCGGAAGCATGAGCTTTGGGATGAGAGGACAAAACTTGATCCACAGAGTTATTCTGGGAGACAGACAGCAGCTCCCTTAAGAAGCTACAAAGGGAAATGCAAGCCTCAGGCATAAGACAATACCACTTCACGTTCCTAGCCTTCCCATTACCAAAACAAACACACACAAACAAAAAGCCCCAAAACCCCAACCCCCCAAAAGCCCACCAGTGGCAAACCCCGATCAAAGGCACAGGAACAAACCCAACAGATACTGGCAATAACATCATTAAAGCAGCTCTGATGGCCGTTTGCCCCAAAGCCGTTTAAAGGAAAGGACCTGTTGGTCTAGTTTATGACCAAGAGACTCACTCACCAAGCACCTTCTGTGCAATGCTATGCCACCTCCTCCTCCTCCCATGGGAGCTGGTCCCATCCCGGAGGACCTGGGTGTGCTGCAGCTACCACACGCCAGAAGCCTCCACCTGACTTCAGCTGTCCCCAAAGCTGGCAGGAGGCTGTCGTGACCGCACACTTTCACAGGTGGGTTTTTATTTGGACAGACCTTATGGTATTCTCCTCATCATACTCCAAGTGAAGTCATACGTGAACCATGACCAAAGCAACTTGAAAACTGGACTCCCATTTCAGTTGGGAAAGAGAGGCTTTTCCAGACCTTGAAAGGTGTTAAGTTTTAATACTCTTTTGTTGAGTTAAGCAAATTCATAGAAGATACACCCATTCACACTGCACTGATATGCATGACTCCTGGAAAAGCTGATCTATTAAACTTGTGTGCTTTATTGTAACCTTTGATCCAGCTAAATCCTCCATAAAGGAGTTCCTCATGGCCATTCCACTCAAGAGGGGAATTTTTGTTTACTGCTCCAAATCTCCTCCACCCTCTGTTCCACACTGGTCACGTTTAGGTTAAGTTTTTTAGATAATCTTCCTTTATTAAAATTGTAGTGTGTGGAAAAGCATCTTCCTTACTTCTCTGTCCTTAAATCAAGTTGCTTCAGAGACAGCTGACTCTAGAAGGTGAGAACTGGAGCATAAAGGAACTTGAGGGAACCTAAACTTGCTGAGGAACAGGAGAAACACCCACCACACCCCGGGGCTGACCAAGTGCTGGCAGCCTCTTTTCTTCAGACCCGCACCCACACAGCTTGACTGCACAGCTCAGATTCAAGAGCCAGTACCAGGAGACCTCGGGCGACGAGGCTCAAAGCTCTCCATAGGGCGTAACTTGCTCATTCAAATGTTAATAAACAAGACATGACGCAAAGTTACTCGCTGGTACAGCAAGCAAATGCTGGACATCTAAGCCAAATTCATACTTTCCACGGAAGAGCTATTAATAACTTCTTATCACCCAGCCCAGCCTGCTGACCAGTGGCCAGGCCCCCCTAGATCTCCCCGATGGCCAGCAGCATGCCACGCAAATCAACTAATTCAAACTACTTTGAGCAGGAAGGTATTTTGGTGTCCTAGACCCTCAGACTGCCCTATGCCAGCCTCTGTTTCAAGGTGATATCACATAAATTCACTCCCTGCTCACAGTTGTACGAGGTGTCACAGCAAAAGCTCAGAGATGAGCAAAGCCCCTACTCTCTGGGGTAAAACTCATCCCTCAGCACTCTGCCAGCTGTCTGGATGTCATGTTTTCTGGCAGTTTGTGAGCTCTGGGGACAAGGGGCAATCGTTTACCCTCAGCCAAAGGGGTAAAATACTCCTATTCTCCTGGGTCAGTTGCCCAGCCTAGGAGCTGTGCCCCACTCAGAGTCAGCTGTCAGGGTTTTCTCACTGCGGGGCTGGGGAAGTCATGCCAAAAGCTTGATGGAGACTTCCTTCCCGCCCTGTTTCTGGTTCTTCGCAGACCGGCAAAGGCAAGCTGGCTCCCAGTCTCTACTCAGGAGACAACCTGTATTCTCCACCTTATTGAGGTACAGCACCTCGGAAAAAAGAGGCGTTGCTGACATTTGAGATGGAATTTCTTTACATTAAGAACAAATAGTAGCCAAGACATGCATCAGTCTCATAGCCTTTTCACCAGAGCCACTTAACCATAATAATGTGACACTTGGATTTAAAACCATCCAGAGGAAGACTGTAATTTGCATTTTAGAGTCCCATGCAGTGACTTGCCCAAGATGTACCTACACCCACTAGCTTTCTTGCTGGTACTTGTCTCCCCCAGAGAAATGACTGCACAAAGATTCACCAGGTCTTGGTGCAATGCAGCAAATACATCTCAGTAAAGCTTTAAAGTCCATCCTGATAGCGCCAAGTGCTTAATGCCATTTTTAGCAAGTGGAATAACTAAGTATTTAAGGACAAATCCTTCCCCAAATAGATGAGAAGAGCCAATCAGCAGCTGTTTCTCTAGGAAGATTTTGCCAGCACTACAAATGCTCCATATGGAAACGGAAAGATGCTAGTTCTGAGCAATAAATGCATGTCAGATGACACTGCCACTAAATATACCTGCTGACTGTTAGCACTGTTGTTTCACTTCCAGTCTTCCCCTCTTTGGTGTGGGCAGCAAGGGCATCTTAAATGAAACAGCCCCAAGATGAATTTAGTTTAATCACCAAGGGGGGGGCAGGGAAGAAGGAAGGAGAACCAATGTTAAGCGTGGAAACTAATACAAAAAGCTGCTGGGATATTAATAGTGTGCTGAACTAATAAGATGCAGTCAAAGCTATGAAGTTTCTGTAACACCACAGCAGCTGCTACTGTGAAGTAAGAGACTAGAGTGGATCTGTGTATTTACAGCAGTTATCTGAAAGCCCGAGCATGTAATTCCACTCAGAATCCCCACCAACACAAATACATTAAAAGCAGACTCAAAAAGCTCCTGTAAACCCACTAAGCACAATAGCTAAAAGTTTCCACAAAGAATGATTCACAGCATTACAGCTATTCCCACATAGATGGCCTAAGAGCCTTGCTGGACCAGACATGGAGCAGAAGCTCTTGCCGAGAGCAGGGTACACTGTAGCAGCCCAAACAGCTGGGTGGTGAGGTGCTGGAACAGGCTGCCCAGAGAGGTGGTGGATGCCCCATGCCCGGAGGTGTTCAAGGCCAGGTTGGATGGGGCCCTGGGCAACCTCGTGTAGGTCCAGGTCTGGAGCTTGGTGTCCCTGCCTGTGGCAGGGGGGTTGGAACTCTGTGATCCTTGGGGTCCCTTCCAACCCAGACCATTCTGATTCTGTGAAACACCTTCCAGCCCCCTTGATGGCTTAAAAAGCCCCCTGGGACCATACCCTTTAACATAAGTCTGCATGCACCTACATCCAAAGTCAGTTTGTCTATTAAGAGATGAGGCAGCTATTTCCTTCTAGAGTTTGATTCTGGAGACAAGAAGCCCCTTCAGCCAAGCTCTCAGCCCTGCTTCAGCTGCCTCGGGAACTGGGAGGCCAGCAATGCCTGCACCATTCAACGATACACCAACCACACGTAGAAGGAATATCAAGACCCAACTTCACACCTCTGAAGGGAGAAATCAAGTTTTTCTTTAGAAGCATTATCTCTGCGCTGTTTCTGGCAGAGAGGGGACAGCCACGGGAGATGTCAAGGACGCCGCCTGCACAGACTGCTGAGCTATCAAGCAACACTGCTTACTAAGCCTCTGAAGAGTTGGTGCTGTAAGCAGCCCCTCAGAGGCAGGTCTGCCCTAGAGCTTTTGTTTGGGAAAGAGCAGGAGTTTGCTGCCTAACACAGGCTGCCGAGCACTTGCATGTCTGCTGCTCAGCTCTCGCTCTTCCCCAGACAGACTCACTGCAGTTACACTTGCGGATGGTGGAATGACCTGGCCTCGCTGCCTGGCAAGCCCACGTTAGACCCAGCTGCAATCCCGTGGTGCTTCAGATTCTTCCATCTGCTTGAAAGACCTGATGGACATTTGGGAGACACTAAGGTCTTGGAGGAGGAAGTAGTGCAGAGGTTGTTTGCCCTTTGCAGCCCTAGCAGACGGTTCTGGGCTGACTGCTCAGATGCTTTAGGCTCATGAGCCTTCATGAAGTAACCAGGGGACACACTTTCTTCTGTCAGCAGATCACAAGAAGGACCCAAGTGCAGAGAACAGGTCCAGGCAGAGACACTATCCACAGAGCTAGGGCAATGCTCACAGCACCCACCACCCGGGGTGGGAACTCCCTACACTAGGTGGTAGACAGCAGCAACACACTCATTAACAGCTCTGTTGTGCCTTCTGTGCTCAAAAGCCGCTCATGGGCTTTGACATGTCACCACAACGTTGCAAAAGGCTTGAAGTCTGCATGATTGAGATCCCTTCACAAAGGACGAGAAGGGCAGTATTCATCGAGCCTTATGGAAGAGGGGAAAACAACAGAGCGTACACGTGGCACCTGCCATGCCAAGGGCACGCTAGGAAGAGCTGCAACCAGAATAGCAGAGCAAGTACTGCCATTGCCCAGAAACACTGCAGTCCTGGATATGGACCATGATCCCATTATGGACTGAGGAGATATCCAAATAGTATGAACAGATCATGGATTTAAGAGTAGATGAACACGGTCTCTACACAAGACAATGGCAGTCAAACAAGGGGGATCACCACGATCCCCTTGGACTCCTCAAGGTAAGCAGTAGTCCTGAAGTGCCTAAAGCCCATGCCATGGTTAGCTATTCCAGTGAGAGTTCTCTGAAGGCTGAGCAGCAGCCTAATGTTAGACAGCAAGACACAGAGAGAGAGTAATAAAGGCCATTTTGATAAGGAAGGCTTATAGAAGAGTTACAGTTTTGAAGACTCATTTTAAGCTTTCTCCACTGGCAGGGGAGAAGAGAAGTGAAGTTACTTAACTGCTGTTATGACAATCATCAAATAGAAGAGACCAGTGACTTGAAGAGAACATTGCAGTTCATAGCAAAATTCCACTATGCTTTTCATTAGGTGTGTCCAATTACTTCCAGTATAAATTAGCCACACAGTTGAAAACAGGTTTGCAGAAAATGGAGCTTAACACCATTATCAAGTGGAAAAAAGAAAACAAGGAAAGATTTGTTTCCCATGAAATAGTCACAGAAGCCTAAAGCTACTTTGGAGATCTCTTAGACCCTGAAAAATCTTTCAGGCTTCCCACATGCTTCTGACAAGATCCACGACTCCAAGAGAGCATTTGATGTCAAGTTTGTGCAACAGTTCTGGGAATAAAAAAACCCAAGAATTTACTAGGGTCAGCTCTTAGAGCTGACTTCAATGTGCACTTTCTGGCTGCTGAGCAACTGCAGATACAGGCAGATGGCTCATAACAACACTACTCTACCAACTTACTCATACAAAGTGTTGCTAATACAGCCACGTGAGTCATTAGAAACCCTCTCCCCAGTCCTACTGGGTTCAGTGACCATTCATGTTGCAAACTGACTAGTCAGCTTCAGCACCGCCCGTTAGGCCACAAGGCAAGTAGGGAAAAGCAAATAGGAGCGATACCAATGGTAGGGTTGCATGGCAATGCGGGCTGTAGATTTCTCTAAAAGTTCAGCAACCCTGCTGACAGACAAGTTTCTGCTAGAAAAACCTATGGTTTTCTATTGTACTGACATGCAGAAAGAGAGCCTCATCCTATTCGTAATACCCAGCTCTAACAAAAGCAGAGTCCATCATCCTATTCGCAACAGGAGACTTCCAAAGCAGAACACTTACCAAAACCTTGTTGCAAAGATGTTTTAACCGCTTAACATATGGCAAAACTGCAGAGGCCTATTCACTTTGCTTCCACTTCAAAACAGAGGCAGGGCAGGCTGCAATTGTTCACCTGAGGACAGAAAGCTTGGAAGTGCCTGGCCCTTGCAGTAACCCCAGGACAGCTCCTCCATGGGCCCCCTGAGGCTGAAGGGCACTCCCACCTGAACCCGTGCCTGCTTACCCCAGCCTTTCCTTCCCCCATCAACTGGAAAGGGCCAACCCTCACCAAGGCAGCTCTTGAGGGTGCTCGACAGGGTTACATACACGAGGCAGTAAGAACAGCAGCTCTGCATTGTAAGGAGACAGGGATACGACTGGCTTCAAGGTGTACTGCTGTCAGGTAAGCAGCAAGTTTCCCAGTGGCAGTCTATCCAGCCTGCCAACACTAAGGGTTGTTTGTGCTCCAAATTTGATCACTGGCTGCCTGAGCAACATACGACCTAAAACTATTCGCTCCAAGCAGACGAACTGGGGCCTATTCTTTCATTGTCAGAAAAAGAGGGGAGGAATCTACAGGGAAGGCACATGAGAGCCCAGAGCACACCTATGCCTCGTTCCCCTACTGCCTGCACCTCCTCCTCACTGAAGGGGTTTAAATCTGGAAAAAGCTTGATTATCTGGAACAGTGCTGTGACCCTACACTTTGCCTTTTTGCAGCTGGCTGGAACAAGACTGGGCACGCAGCAGTGCAGGGTGAGCCATGCACACAGGACTGAGATAGGAAGAGACACTGATAAAAGCTCCGGGGTTTTCTCAGAGCATCCTGTCACTCAGTGTAAGGATCACAGAGGAAACAACTCTGCCTTACCTGAGCTGAGCACTGAAAATACCCAAGCTCCAACATAAACAAGTACACACTTGCTCAAGCAAAAGTTAGTAGTACAGAAATAGGCTAGGTGGTTTTTATATTAGTGCCCAGTTTCAACTAGAAAACATTAGCAAGATCAAGAAGAGACAGTCATATTTTACTGTGACCAAGACAAAGTTTAAGGAGAATTTCACTACGGTTCAAGGTAGTTTTAATCAAGAGGCACCAAAGACAGGTTTGTCATGGCAGAAAGCTTATTCTTTAAAGCTACATCTGTTGCCAGGTACAATAGCCATATGAATACTTCGAGCTCTTACTATAGCATACTCAGAATACAGAGTTAAAGGTTATAACATCCAGGCAACCAGATATGGTGGTCCATGACATTATCAGAAACATGAGTGAATGGGATGCCTGCACTGAACTTCATGCAAAGCAGTTTTCAGGGATGCTATCCTGACTATGCAGGAGCTAGGAGAGAATAGTAAGATTTCACAGGCTTTCAGAGAAAGTACTTTCCACACAGGCACATTCAAGGAAAAAACCTTCCCTTGCAGCTTCCTGGGTCTTTTGAGAGTTTTGCCTTCCCACCAACCAGCAGGAGACTTCCAAGCTGTCACAAGAGCCCCAATCTAGTAGAAAGATATTTTTCTCCTTTAAGTCCTATACAGTGTGAAACTTGCAGGATAAATATAACTGTACATGGGAAAAAAGTCTTAGGAATAACAGATTTGAGCATTAAAATTAAAGTTTACACAAGAAGCATTGGCTAAGAGACAAAGGTGACATTAAGATGAAGTTTACTATTAGACTCTCCTAGATCTGGATCTCTTGACCATACTCAGTGACAAGCAAGAGCAGCCATCAGGGTCTGGGAAGAACCTCAGCAGGTGACAGATTCAGTGTTCTCCACACAACTGGAATTCTACCCCAAGTGTTTTAAGAGTCTCAAACTGAAAGTACTTGGAAATTTGCAGGATTTATTATTTCAGATATATGCACCAGGAGTAGAGTTCCAGTGAAGATGAGAATATACAAAATACAGTAAACACTCCTAGGCTGCTGTACAGAAAGGCAACCATGAGGGGACCCTAAAGGCTCTCACCACAGAGACCTGCAGTCCAGTGTCCAAATCTAACCCTTGGTCTCACCATGCCTAGATGGCCAGGACTTCTGTGGATGACTTTATATTCCTCGAATTCTAGAAGCCTCTTCCAGACTTCCTTTCTGTACTTATGTTTTGATTCCTGTTAGCACCTTTTACTCAACAGTCTAAAGATAAGCCAGAGAAAACAATGAACTTGCATCCCCTAAAAAAATTCCTACTGAAGAGCAAGGAGCAATTTACTGGAACCAAGTCAAGCACAAGTGGAAAACAAAAGGACTCTGCCTCTCACTACAAAGGTGGCCATACAGTCAGGTCTTGCATACAGACCTTTCCATGTTGTCAGGAGATGATTAGCCAAGAGAAACACTTGCAAGGCAGATGTGACGAACACAAAAGCTCCATTCCCCTTTCCTGCATACCAGGTAGCTGCAGGACTGGGGATCCTGCCTGGGCTTTTGGGGTTACTCTCGGCTCTCACCCACAGCCTGTTATTGCCCCCAATCATTTTGCTCAAAATGCTTTGATGCTTTCACCATTTCCTCGGGACTGACTATGACTAGCTATCCACCATAGAGCCTCAAGCCTGCAATAGAAGGAGGCTGGTAGGGGGAAGAAGATAGTTTCCACATGAGCTCAGTACCCCCGTTTCTGAGCAAGCACTCAGAATTAGGCAATTGCTTGGCCACTGGCAGTGAACGCAGCAAACAGGCTTGTTGCTCAAGCAGGTGACCGCAGAGGGATAGAGTCTGCCTCTTTCCTCAAGTTCCCAGCTCCTCCCAGCTACGCAGGGCTCATCCATCAAGAATTTACCACGCACTTCCTCTCCACATTTTTGCCAGTGAGAGAGAAGCAAGGAGATGGAGAAGTTGATCGTTTGGTATTTTTGCTCACCGCTTCCAGGCTGCAGGGACATCCTAAACAATACCAACCAAGCTCTACCAGATTTCTGGAAGTCTAACTCAAGAGACCTCACAACACCCCATGCAGTTAAGAAAAGGATATTGGCTCATGCCACCCACCACTGAAACAGACACCTCTAGGCTGGAACAAAGCAGCTGTATGACACCACACAGCAACACTTCACAGCATTTTAGGGTAGAAAGCAATTAACCTTTGGCTGAATCCCCTCAGCTCCAAACTACAAAAAGAGTGTTTGTTCTGTTTGCTTCTCCACCCCCATCTCCCTCAGGTCTGCACAGCTCTGGTGTTCTCATTAGCTCACTGCCTGGGCTTTCTGGACCCTGAAACAGAGAACAACAGTTGTCATCAAATTAATGGGCTGTTTATTCAAATATTAATTTTGGTTTTTCTTACTTCTGCTCCAGAGTAGTGGCAGCTGATTCAGATAAAATTAGGATGAGGCTGTAGTGCATTGTTTCTGTTCAGACAGTAAATACACTAGAGCAGAGATCTACTTGAGATCTCAGCTGTACTTTAAAGCAACTTTAGGGAGTTCAAGCAAGGTCCCCTACAGGTCTGAAAAGAGCCAACTACTTCAGCTGAGGGAAAACATCTTTCTGCTCACTGGTGTTGCTTTCTAGGTCTGACTGACATTTAGTATTATTTTCTGTACTTACACAGAACCTTCATCTTCAGGTCCTGCCCTAAAACAGAGCTTCCCAGGATCCAAGTCTGCCGGCTGCATTGTGAAAGCCTGGAAATCCCAGCAGAGTCAGATGGCCCTTAGATTTTAAGCCCTGAATGAACACCCTGAATAGCACAGGCAAAAAATGAATGATTTCAAAAATGGGAAGGCAGATATGTGAAGATTTAGGAATATAATCTGGGTCTGACTCATCAAGCGGGATTCCCCAGCTTCACCCTGAGCACGTATTTCCAGCTTCATCAGCCTCACAGGCAGAGAATGAGCTCATCTCAAAGTCTACCATCAATTTAAGAGAGGTCTGGTGAATCCTGTCCTTGAAGGACCATTATCTCCATCATCTAGGCTCCCTCTAGGCAACTCCCCTGCCACACCAACATGGCCACTTTTGTTCACTCAGCACAGCTCTCTGCTTCTGTGGAGGCAAAGATTGGGTTTGTGTTATCCCAAAAATGTATGAAACTCTCCAACACTGCATGCAAGCCCTGAGTTTAAGTCAGACTGGTTCCCAGTCACCATCAAGAAGATGCATAAAATGACCTTAGGGCTTGTATTACATAAAGAAAAACAGTACATAAGCAGCACCTGGAAAGGTAAAGCTGCTAATCAGCTTAAACCTATTGGTCTTCCATACTCTTCCATGTTCATAAACAGATACGGTTCTTAACTGCATCATTTTAAGCAGTTAAAGAACCCACTCTGACACCTTCATTTTGGTTCATGTGTGTACCAGGAAGGTTTCGCAGAGCACGCTCTGTTCTGAGCCACCAGAAATTGGAAGCTGTGGTCACAGGCAGGAGCACTGGGCAAGCAGGGCCAGACCAGCAGCACTTTCTGAACTACAGGGAGGGACTGTAAAGTCAGCCTGACTCAGGGGCAACAGATTTGGTGCTTTGGAAGGCACCCTCTGGAGCGGTCTTTCCAGTAACCTTCAGGCACCTCAAAGACCCGCCTGGTCATAGGACCAGAGAGTGCACACCCCCTCTAACTTGGTGAGAGGAGCAAGCCCACTGCAGGTCCTCAGCCCCAGGCCAAAACCTATTCTGCTACCTTTTGTTTCCACCACCTGAATGACATGAGACCTTTCACTAGCCCCTCCTGAATTAGGGTTCTCAGCTAAGGAGCAAGCCAGATTAGAGACACACAAAGCTACCTGGGTTTAACTCTGCCTCTTGGCTGGGCTTCAGGCAGTTACTCCCAAAATCTGGTCACAGGCAGCAAGGGCCCCTGGGTGTGCTGTGCCTGGCCACCGCGCCTCCCCCCTGGCTGCCAACCACCATGGCTGTGCCCAGCCGATCAGCAGCAGAAGTGCCACTGAGCTGCTGGCAGCAGACAGCACCTTTCCTAGGTGCTGGAGAGCAGATTCGAGTGTTACCTGGCACCTTCCAGCTATTGTGGGTCTGCCATCAACATTCAAATGCGATTCTGTTACACTCACCTTTTCCAATACAGGAAGCCCCTTCTGCCTGTTATCTATACAAAAGGATGCTGTAAATGCTTCTTCTGGAGGCAAACATGAAAACACAATTAAGAGCCAAAACAAAGCAGCGCTTTCCTTTAAGTCAGCCTCACTAGAGCGGAAAAGAGAGCTTGCATTAGCACATACCCTGCTAGTGGGCTTAAAGGAGAAGGAATCCCTAAAACCTCCAGGCATTCCAGCAGGCTGGGTACCCGGGATCACTTTCACAGTTTAGGAAACAGTTTCATCTCAACCCCCACAAATTGACCTTGGCAGAACACAGAAAGTTTGTACATAACAGCCATGTTTGTGCCATGAGTAATCCAGTACTCTAAGTTAATGCTCCATTTTGTTGCTGGAACAAAACATCTTGTTATCATGTGAATAAGACATTAGAGGGGAAAAAATAACTAAACTGAATTAAAATTATATTGATGAGAATTTCTTAAGTCCATTTAACAAGATCCTTCTACCCATAGCATTTCATTATGTTGTGCATCTTCATGTCTTTCCCACATAATTTTTTAGTTTTACACATTATCACATTTTTTCCAGTACACCAGAAGCAAAGTACATATGCTTAGGCTGAAACAACAATGTATGCTGGGCAGTTAAGAGGGGGAGTATCTTCTTCGGAAATAACCAAACATGGATCTTGTGATCCATGAGCCCAGTGAAAGAAGAGAAGGTTAGCAACTCTGCATTTACAGACAACTTATATAGCCTTACAGTAATATCTTAATTTTGCTTGCCATTTTTCACGCCTACTGCGTACACTCAGAGCTGATCTCATTAACTCTGCAGTTCAGGTTAGAGACTCACTGTGCACCTGAACAAGACAGGAGACCATTGCCTGCTGCTGGCCAGCAAGGGAAGGAACAGCACACAGCACCAGGACAGCCAGAAGTGGAAAGTATTGCTTACATACCTGCTATCTTATCTAGTCAGCTAGGTTAAAAATATTAGACTACTGCAGTTACGAGTTTGTAGCCAAGTTGTATTTCTGGTTTTTATTAATTTTGTCTTCCAACCTAACTAGTTACAACAACTGTCCAAAAGAAGGAGTCTAAGCAAACACAGATTTAAGCATCTGAGGAGAAAAATTCAGGAGTCTCATCTGTGTCCTATAAATACACCAAGACTGAACATCCATACTCTGCAAGGCTTGCTTTCATCTCTTAGAAAAGAAAGCAATGTCAGGAAGTAATCTGTGCCATTTACATGAAAACTAGGTCAGGTACCTTACCTATATTACAGTCACACTTGTGATCAGTTTCAGAAGCCCTCTGAGCTATAGCAGTTTCTGGAAATAATGGATTTGGCAAAGTAAGCTGTAACTTGGAGGGTGGGAGCAGCAAGAAATATTTCAAGACTAATGAGGAGTTTGAATCCAGTGGAAGAAAGATGCCTGCTTTTCTAATGAGACAAGGTGCCTATTTCTAGCCCAGCTGGGCCAGGTAACACGAACTGGAATAATTTGCTGATATTTAAAAGCCTGAATCTAGAGGCAGTGACAAGCTGGCTTTGCCACAGCAAGATGTTGAAGAAAGTGAAAGCATGAAGGACAGATTTAAGTTGTGGTATGTCTTTGAAGCTCTTCGGCCATTTGGCATTAGAAGGATTTACAGACACAAGGAGAAATAATGCCTTAAGAAGCATGTGACATCCAAGTTCATATAGCTCATGGCTTTGCAAGTTCTCACAGAACTAGCACATTCACATGCATTAAAGCGCGGGTATATAAACAGACCATACCTTTGGCTGCGTTAATACCATGCTTATTAGTACTGATAATGTTCATGGGCAGCCCTTTTCTCCTGTCTCTTCCATACAGACACTGTAATATACCAAACTATGTTAAGCAGTCTATGGGTAGGCACTTCCAACAGTAGCTGAAGCTTTCCCTTCCAAAACCTCACTCACTGTGCTGCAAGTTCAGACGTGCAGGACCACCTTGCAAAGGATGAGTGCTCAGTCTCCCACGGAATTTGGGAGCAAAGACAGGAGCCGATGTAGTGATAACGAAGTTAAAGGTGACTGAAAGCCAGAGGCTGAAGAGCAGCCCATCAGGACTCCCTGTGTACCAGCTAGAGTAACTAGCACAGAGTGAAGATGAGCCACTCCACCGGAAGGGCTGTAGAGGCAATTAACTCCCCTGGAGCAGAAAGAAAAGGCACAGCTCAGAGGTGTCTGCTCACAGGTTGTCCACAGACTGTTCCCAAAGTGCTCCAGCAGACACTACCTCATCTGTGCTCCCTGCACACACACAGAGGAGCCTTGAAGCAGCATTCCTCAAGATGGGGATGAAAGTGTTATTCCCAGCTCCCCTGCTTACACTCACGACCGCTACCAGCCAGTGACTCTCACTGCGACAGTCACACACGCAGCACACAGGCTTTCCCAGCTCCTCCCATGCATGTACATACAGGCTTTTTGCTGTTGCAGAGAAAGAGGGAAGCAAATCAAGCAGAAATGCATTCAGCTTTGTGTTAGTTGGTAATGCTGAGTGTGAGAGAACAAGTATTAAGCAGCTAGTGCAAACCCACTGTGCAATAACCAACAGACAAGCTCCTGGACGATCTATGAAGCGTCCTTTCATTCTTGCCTGCCCTCAGATGGGCAGGTGCAGGCAGGAAGACAGGAGTGTAGAAAGAAACTCTTAGCCCTCCAGACAGTATAGTCTCCAAAGCTGATATTATGGTCAAATAGCACAACCCATAAAGCAGCCCCTTTCTGTCTGTCATCATTCTCGCCTTATTGTCCTGGGCTTTGCTTTGTGCGCTGGGAGCGGGCATGCTCCATTTCTCAGCCACAGGCCAGCAAACATGCTGGCATGCTGCCCACTCTAAGTACCGTGTAGGCAGGATGGCGCCTCCAATACTTAAAACAATATTTAATGTTTTACATCATTGTGGGCCTGTAGATTATTTTCTAAATCCATGAAGCAACAGTGGATCAGCATGTGGCTTGCTAATGCTGCACAAGGAAATAACGCATGAGGGGAAGAGATTAGTGTGGAGCACTTGAAATTACAGTTGGCATTAGCTATAGAATAACATATAGCATGTGATGACCTACTTGTCTCAGGCTCCACAGTGCATCTAACAGTGGACTCTAAAAAAGGCACATATGGAAGAAAGCCTGCCCAAGCAGCAGTTTCACTATTTTAGTTGTACTCTCCCAAACCTTTGAAGAAAAGTTTCTTTAGGAACTGCTTAGACAAATAGAATGGCTAAATATTAGGGACATTGTTTTCAGAAGAGAGGACACAGGTGTAAGATAAAAACCTGAAATATAAGTCTGCTTCTCATGCATAAGGAAAAAAAAAAAAAAAATCAAGATGTCAGGCAAGGAATGAATCACACACTCTGGCTGATGCTGACACATACCACAGACCTCAAATTTATACTTACAAAGCATCATTTCTGCTGCTAGCGTTAGAAGTCACCTTAAAGACCTGAGTGAACACCATGGCACTGAAGCGATTAAGATAGTGGTATAAAAGGCAAGAGTTCAATAACAGTATCACAAGTGAAAATATTTGGTATTCTTTAATAGGAGAAAGCTGCCTCAAACCACGAGGATATCTTACACTGTCTTCCCAAGCTAAATTTACTTGTTCAGTGATCAACTCTTACGAAATTAATTTTGCAGGATTAGTGGTAAATCCCTTTTGCTTGCCTTGTATTTGTCACTGGTGAGGGTGACGGCAAGCAGCGTGTCTGCATTTCCAGAACAGAAGTCTGACAATAAAAAAAAAAAAAAAAAAAAAACCAAGATGAACAGTGAGGTCCACTGACCTCAAGGTCAAGTGACACTTAAGTCTCAAATACTGCAGTTCAAGAAGCCACTCATACATTTACATAGTAACTCGCTAGTAGGTACTCAGAGCTGAGACTAACACATTAAACACTGCAGGTAGCTAGATTGCTCCCCATAGCCCCCGCAAGGGAACTAAGGCAGCAAAGGAGAGAAGTTTCCCTTAAAAGATGAGGAGCTGACAAAAAGAGGGATTAGCCATTTCGCCACACAAGCAGCCACCTCTGAAATCCAAGTGCCTTGGTCGCACTCAGATCCGAATACAAGCTATTCTTGTCATGGTGACTAGCCATGTGCTTTTCAGTAGAGTCACTCCAACAAGATGCTGAAGATTTAGCGCTGGCTATCGGGTTGCAGTCATGGACCAGAAATGACCGGGAGCACCACAGACACCAAGATCAAGTAGAGCATAGCAGATGGTCCTTCCCTAGAAGGAGATGCTGACAGCAGAGCAGCTTATCTTTGTTCCAGTACCAAAAATCTTTAGGACCAGGCTTCAAAGAAAATGTAAGTATACTTAAGTACATTTCAATTAAGCAGTTAGTATTTAATTACTTATCTGAACTGACCCTAAACTCAAGTAGTGTTGGTCAAGGTTTAACTAGGAGAGCCTTCTCAGCTCATTCAGGGGTGTCTGTCCTGCCCCACCCTCATTCCCCCCACCCCAGTGTTAGAGAAAACACTATATTTTGAAGCTACATATGCATGGGAACTCACGTACTGTTTACTATGGTCATTCTTATTAGGTTTTCCACTTCATCTCCTTCATTCAGTGGTCTGAACTATTTTTGGATACAGAAACTCAAATTCAGACCCTTTCTCTGCTCTGCCAGGCTCACAGGACAGTATCGGCAGCTTTCTAACATGCACGCTCACCCTACAGGCTGCATGTAAAGAGGTAGACACTCCCACACTCCTTCTCACTGGTATCTTGGAGCTGTACATGACTTCTGAATACTACCCTGTCAGAAACAGATCTCTTGCTTTTATTTAGAAAAAAAGTTTAAAAATCCCTGAAATTGAAGCAGTGTCTTCTTCCTGGCACACATTCATGCTTTCTTCATTCTCTAAAAAGTTTGTCTGGCCCCAAACAATTTTTTGTTGCCTGTCCAGCTACCAAACAAAAGAAAAATAACCAATTATTCACATACCCCTGGTTTTCAGCAGAAGTCTGCTCAAATCAAACTTCACCATACAGCCTTCAGTGCTAGTATTTTCTCAATAGTACAAGCGCTTTCCCCCCAACACTTCACAGTGCTTTGCCTCTTCAAAGAGGACTGACTACTGAAGTCACCTCGCAGTGCCTTCTCTGCTTAGTTACAGTAGTAAGGCAAAATGCATTTTTGAAGCTATCTGTATCCCAGCAAGTGCCATTACTTCACATGCAGTGCAACTGTTACTCGTTTTACACTGAACTATTGTATTTTACTTAATGTCATTTTTGTATTATTTCTCTGTAGAGGCTCCCAACTGTTGCTGGATACAAAAATGCATTTTTAACAGTTGTGCTCCAGAGGCATATGCCTACCCTATGACTTCAAGATTACTTCCTCTAAGATTTGACAAGGAGTTGTGTGCTACTTTGTAGTATGATCCATTTCAACTGTGTTCCAGCAAGGTAGGTAATCCTACCCTGTCCCAGTTTTATAAGAATCCAGGCAATTTGAATTAATAGCATAAAAGTATAGCACTTGCCATAAACATGGAACAGTTGCTTTACTGCACTTGTCAACTGCATTCCTCTCTTTGGTCACAGTTATGGTCAAAGAATTTAACAAAAAAATTAACAAGCAATTCACAATAAAAAGGAACTCAAAAAAGTCAAAGCTGGAGAAAGCATAACATATCCTGTGTGTTTGAATTCTTATGTTTTTTCCAGCCTGGTTCTCACCCTTAATTCAGCAAGTTTCTTATAAGCCCCATCCCTTGTTCAATACAAATTACAGAGTGGAAAGGAAATCAGAGAGGCTCATCCCTTCCATGTCCCAATAAACATGGGGTGACTAAATAAGCTGTTCTAGAGGTGTTTACCAAGCTCATTTCAAACTGTTTTGAAATGACCCATAGACCAGCCAGGAAGCAATAGCCATCCTCACCATCTCACCTACTGAAACATGCTCATGACCAGCTGTATGGTGAGCACCACTGCCTGTGGAAAGTCTCAGTGTTTCCAGGGCTTAAAGCACCCCTGGGCATTTTGCACGGCCTCCAGCTATTCCCATCTGCCCCACTGACATGGGGGGGTGACAGCTTCAGAAGTATACCCCCTCCCTCCCAACTCATCTGAGGGCCAAGCATGATCTGCAGACAGCCTGAGCTCAGAGGAGTACGGGCTCCTTATGTGAATAAGAACACAGGATCCAGGCACCAGCTTGGCAGAGGACTGTCCCAAAATTCACAGGCTTCAACAGCCTTGGACAACCCCTTAAGATCAAGAGGTTCAGAAGTATTCTGAGCCTTGACACACAGCACCACCTCAAATCAACAAGAAGCATCACCCAATTTCCTTGGGACCATCCACTCTGGAGGAAAGCATTCGAGACCTGCAGTCCACAGTTTGGAAGAAAGGACAGCAACACTTAGACAGCTCCTTTGAAATCCATTGCTGATGGCAAAAGATTAACACAAGGTGTGACTGGAAACAGAAATGTTCAGCTTTCGGAACAGTGAACGGATGCTGCACACAGGATAAAGATCTGCCCTATTTGCTAAATAGAAACAGAAGCAGTAGCTATGCACAGCATGGCTGACAGCACCATTGCCCGGGCTACTAACCTAGACGGCTCATCACATATACAGCTGTCTGCCCGTGGCTTAGCTTTGGGTCCCAGGTATCTGAGGGAGAGCCCAGGGGCTGCCATGCCCACACAGAGCACCACTGGAGCAGTCAAAGCCCACAGCACTGCTGGCCCCACACCCTCATCTGGCTGCCGAGCCTCAAAGCTTGAGGGGGCCAAACACTTTAAAGGCTAAAAAGTTCTATTTTCCAGCAACAGTCAAGAAACGACAGTGGATAGAAAGAAATCTCTAATATGATGCTTAGAAAACAACTCCCTTTATTTTTAAAGCACTACAACTGATGTGAAAGATCCATGTGTTTGCTATAGTAGAAGCAAACAGCTTGACAGACCCACTATAAAACAAACAAGTTACCATTTTGATGTGGCATGGTGGTGGTAGAGGGCATAATTTTATCTGCTTTTACTGCACTGACCTCTGAACCTTTGCATTATAATTTGAGAAGCAGCTGTGTATTTAGACTCACAACACCCTGCTATGTTCCTCGGCCTGTAGGGCATGGTGAGTGTCACTCTTGGTGATTAGCAGAGCCACGGAGAAGGCTGCCGCAGGGGGAGACCGAGTGCCCCCCACCTGAGACAGGTGCACACCACTGTCACACCTCCA
Organism: Podiceps cristatus; assembly: GCA_000699545.1. Lineage (NCBI taxonomy): Eukaryota > Metazoa > Chordata > Aves > Podicipediformes > Podicipedidae > Podiceps > Podiceps cristatus. Next base: position 22,488 of record KL284195.1, read on the forward strand.
ACATGGGTGCTTTGGGCTCGTTACCAGGATTGCCATCTAAACAGACTATTATCAGTAAGTGCAACATCACACAAGAGACTCCCAGTAGTCTGAATTTAACATCTAAGTGGTGCCTGTCAAAGGCTTATTTTCTTCCAGAAGCGTAGCAGGAAGAGTTTAAAGATAAGGCAGTGAGGTCAGAGCAGAAGATGCTGCAGGAACCTTTTTTTGCTCTCCAACAGAAAAATAAAATATCCTAGTAAGTAAAACTAATTTGAAGTCAGTAAATAGATTTTTTTCTTCAAGACTGTCATAGGCCTAGTCAAGAACTATTCTTGTATGCAAGATGTAAAAGTCATAATATACCAAAAACTCATGAAGTTTTTGCTGAAAATTTAAAGTTTAAGAACATAAGTGTCTAAAACTTGTCAGTCATTGGTGTATTTCAGTAATCCTGCCCAGGGGTCCATATGAAGGTCCCAAACACTGTCTGTTACTTGAGAATGCAAGGGAACCTCCAGCACATTAGCATTTTGGCCCTGATCCAAGAAAGCACTTAAGCACGTGCTTATCTTTAAGCACACGAGTGCTCCCACCCACATAAAAGGACTACTTATTCACTGAAAATTAAGCATCTGCAGAAATACTTTACTGTATCAGCTTCTTTGCTGAGCATCTTACAGGATTACACCCTATCAAGTGACTCTCTGGAAAAAAAAACAAAAAAACAAAAAAAACCCAACCACCTAAACAGAAGTTGACTTCAGGCAGGATTGCTGACTGCCAAGAGCTGCCTAAGCACATGTGGCACTCCCCTATGGAGGCCCACGTCCTCCCCGGCTCCAACAACAGCTGCACGGCAGCAAGGAGCCTCTCCCAAGGGCAGCCCACATTCAGAGCTGCTGTTTCAGCCTTTGCCTCATGGTTCTAAAAAAAGTTACGCAGAAGCTATTTGCTCTGACCAAAAGCTTGCCTGCTTCGCTGAAGGCCGCGATGTGAAAGCACAGACATGCACAAGGCACTACACTGCCTACATGAGATGTGAGTTGCTTCCAGTTAACGTGAACGAGGCATTAGGACGAAAAAAGCCATCTACTCCAGGTTGGTTGCTTTGGATCAGGCCCTAAAGACCTTAAATTATATACGGAAGGAGGTGGTGAGGAGCTAAGAACAGCCCAGACATTAACGGATACAGGCAGAGGGTAAGGCAGTAAAAACCAATTCTAAGCAGCCCGTGGAAAGAGATTGTGTCATGTCTGCAGCATGCATTTTTGGAAGGTCATCACAATCAAATATTAACTATGGTTCAGGCTCCCACATCAGAGTAATACTCATCAATTCCTCCATCTACATTTAGAAAAGAGAAAATTACTCCTAGTGATAGATTAGATATCCTCAAGAAAAGTCTGAACACCTTGAAGCCCTTCCAGAATAAAGCCTACTTATGCCTCCCTCTTGCATGCTGGATCTCCCTCCTTCGGTGCTGAAGGCAGGATCCCAGTATGAGCCACTGAGGAACTGCAGCCTCAGGTATTCCACAAAATGCACTTGCCTTAACACTACAACTTAACGTTATGATGACTGTTACAGAGTGTAGAACTGGTTTTAAAGTAACAGTTCATTATTAATTACAAGCTACTAATACCAGTTTGTTAACAGCAAAAGTTTAACACACATTTGAGGGAAGTGCTGGTGGAAACAAGAAGATAGCAGTTTACAGCTTATACAGAAATACTTGTCTGACCAAGGCTGCTGGAGCCGCCTGAGCAGCTCTGCTTTGAGATGCAGAAGAAATCCCAGGTTCACAATGCAGCTACATGATGCTGCCAACCCACCCTGAAGTCAGAGCACAAGCAGCATCAAGAAAAGCAAACACTTCAATTTCTGCACCATGTTGTGCAACAGGCTTCTCCTGAGCAGAGAATTTGAGTTATTTGTCCAGAAGTCACAAGCTGGCCACCCACCACGCAGGTTCCCTACCTGCTGCTCCACACCAAGGCACACCCTGCGTGCAGGACACCAGCACAGGCACCTGTCAGCCCCTGTGATTTGTGACCCATCTGACAAGGGCGGCTGGAGCCGCTGTTTACAACCCAGTGTCACTTTTGGCTGTGTGTGTTCCAGCTGCTGTTGTTGGGAGCACTTTCCTAACAATTCAGATCAAAGGCTGCACCAACACGTGAATTTTACAAGTCAGTCAGCTGTGCGCTGTAATGAAGGTGTGCCCAAGATGCTCCTTAACATGTCTCTCGCCATGTCTAAAATTGGCATCAGCTTGTGCAAGTTTTAAGATCAGGTAGACAGAAACTACCAGGCACAACGTTGGCACCAAAGGACAAGGTGACTTTAGGTGAGACTTAGTAAGTAGTTTTGAAGTGATGCACGAGGTGTGGGGTAGAGTCACCAACCAGGCTGACATGAATGGAACAGAAGTTGCTTCCTGCACCATTATTTTGCTGGTGACTTCAGAGCGTTACAAGAAATAAGACAACCATTTCCACATTTGACTATTTAATCTTGAAAGAAACGTAACCTAGGCTTGACTATGTTCTTTCCACATGTATCTGGTACAGATATATTTGTCACCAAGAGATTTCCATCCTCCTCTTCCCCCCACTTAACAGCTCTTGACTTTGTGTGGCCCCTCTATGCCAGCATATTGTTTGTGCTTTTTGTAAGACCCTACTTTAAAGTATGACATGTTTATGTAAGAGGCGTTGATTGCTAACACAGGCTTCAGCTCAGTAGGGCATTTGGGATGGTGTCACAGAGGAATGCTCTCCCCTGATTTATGACCACGTTATAGTTATTCAGGTGGAGTGGCAGGACCTGGCAGTAAGCACCATCATACAGATCAAATGTGTTTTAAGTTCATAGATCAGGCTGAAGCGCTGCGAATCACCAGTGTTGTGGCAGTAGAAACTAGACCCTCTATTTTTAAAAAGAGAGCAGTCTCTGAAGACAAGGAGCTGCCCTCCTCCTTAAGCCCTACTAACCAAAATCTGTCACTGTTCTTATGAACTCTGTTCTGCAATCTGATGATGGCATACGTGCAGATGCAGAGACAGGCGCTTATGCTAGCCTACAAGTTTGACTTATTACACCATTCTTTTCATAAGACAAGTCTGATTCACTTGACTATTTCTAAGTATTTAACTACTTGAAGAAAGTCCTTCAACTCTTCCCCTTTTAATCTGCTTTTTTAAAATGGGTACACATTGAATAGATATTTTTTAGAGGCATGTGACTGAAGTTTTCATGCTTATAAGCCCATTCACTCTATACTGTACCCCCGTATAGAAAATAAGCTTTGGAGTATCACCTGCTTCCCCAGCAGCTAAGCCCCATGCCCAGTGTTTGGCTGGATCCTTTCTATACAAGGTGTTTCTTCAGTATCTTCAGCTCTCAGTAAATGCCCCTCATTTCCTTCATCATGTAAACAGCTTTGCAGCTTGATCACATGTGCAGTTCACACCTTTAGTTGTGTTCAGCTTTATTTTTTCCTTATACTGTTATAACTCCTGCTGATATTATCAATTTGGCAGCACAAGACTGTAAACCTTTTCTCAGATAAAAACCTATGCTGAATTAACATACCTGGGAAGTAACAGGAGAGCAAGTCCTTTTGTTTTGTAAGAAAAAGGAAAGAAAAGCAGGAAAACAAGTTCTCCTCAGCATTTCTCATGCTAAAATTTCCAGAGCTATTCAGCATTTCTCATGCTAAAATTTCCAGAGCTATTTAAGTGAAGCCATTTATTATACTACCTGTTCCTAGGAGAAAGGTATAATGATTTTACTCCTAAAAGTCTGTTTAGTAATTAAGCAAGCTTCATGCTGCTGCTGCTCTCACAGAGCTAGTGAAGAGGTTACCTTGGCATTCAGGATTTCAAGTTAGGCAGTTACTCATCTCTACAGTGAGCATACAAGTGATATAACACATCATGAAGAAGTCTTCACTAGTTTTTGCTGTCTTGATGAACTAAACATCCTCTTTCAGTGAAGGCTGCCCCTGTCATGTGTCCCTCTTCCCCC
>KL284195.1:26529-39270 GCA_000699545.1 Podiceps cristatus
AATCAGAATTCAGCTCAAAAAAACCCGAGACCCAGCCAGACACAGCTTGATGCACAGTTCTGTACATAGCAGTTACACATGCTGATAAACAGCCTGTGGGACATGACTTCAACCATTCTGACTTCAACCATACCACCCAGGTTTCCAGACAAACAGTTCAGGTTTACACAAATAAAGGATGATTAACTTCCATACAGATACCACTCTGGCAACAGAGGGAAATGCCAAGATAGCCAAAAGCTGAAAGCAAACTACTTTAAACAGACTCATAATGCAAGGCCCAGGAGAACCAAAGTCTCAGTGCATTGGAATACACCTGCCTGCTCTTCTGTGAGACCTTCAGTTCCAGAGCAGATTCTAGAAATTACTTTTAAACCCCCCTTTCACCAGCCCCAAGTCCAGAACAATAAATCAGCCTTCAAGGGCAAATTACATGCATTGTAAGTATAATAAAAGGCATAAAAATCTATTACCATATTTCCTTACACTCCAAAAAACCCCAAACCCACAACCCCCAGAACAACCCCCACCCCAACCATACCGCCATTTTATCCTTCAGAAATTATACTCATTGATCAGTACTTTAAGATGAAAGTACCTTTTAGACGCTCATTGCTACTCTGCAAAAAGCTCCGCATCAGGGGAGTTCACCTCAGCTAGTGCACCTTCTCTGAGCCTCAGCCTCCCCTACTGCTCTTCCCAGGAGGCTGCTGTGCCTCTCCCTCCCCCACCTTTTACCACAGCTGCAGCAATCCTGCCCCAGTGCTCATACCTGCGGCCAGCTCGGCTGGGGCTGTGCTCAGGGGCAGCACTCTCACACTGCACCAAATGCAACTCGTGGAGCAGCTCTGTCTCACCTCTTTGCCAAGTGTGCTCAACCAGATTTCTGTTCCCTCATCTGTCCGTTCTCCTTTGCAGTTGCAGTCCCAGACTTAGAACTGACTGCAATACGAAACACCAGGTCTGGGGACTGCCTCAAACTGGTTTCCAGGAGCAGAAGGTTCAGGGGAACCTAATCTGTGAGACAGCTGGGAGAGGAGAATAAAAGGAGTCAGGTGGAGCTGGGTTAATTGCCAGGAAGGTCCCCTACTATGGGGCTGCACTGGACTAGGCTAGTTCACTATTTCTGATGGTTTTGCTCAACACACAATGGACACAGACAATAGAAAAGTCAACAACATAGCTTGCTGCATTTGAGGGGTTTTGTTTTTCTGCTTAGGACTTTGCACATTAGCATGGAAAATATGAATTTACATAAAGCTGCTCCTCTTTTTTTGAAACAAGAGCTCAGGGGTAATGATCCTCTAATTGTGCTATTAGTGTCCTTTGACCTTGATGCTTTTTTGTGCCAGTACTATCTGTGATACAACAGTTATCTGAATGACTAAGAAAAGGTAAATATGCAAAATAGAAGTTTGATGATTACCCTAAAATATTCTACCGGAAACAAGAGATTAACTGTTAAAGCCAAATTTTCCTCTTCCCCCTACCCCCTAAAAATATATATATATAAAGAAAAATGTCAAGAGAGACAAAACCTAGAAATACATTGGGTGGTGGGGGCTACCCTGCACCGAACTGCACTACGCTGGTTATGCTGGGAGGCTTCCTTAGATTCATTCTGCTTTTGCTTGATTTGCAGATATTTGAAATGCAAATGGAAAGCCAGATTTGAGTTCCTTCAATTGAATCTCCTAAATATTATTAACCAACAGAGTAAAGGAGTAATCAAAGACTAGAGGTTAACATGTAAGAGTCTATTCTCTTGGAGAAATACAGAATTCCAATCTTATTTTCATTCTGAAGTTCTTTAAAAGTGTCATATTTGGAGTTACACAACTTTTTCCTTGCAAATTATTGTAATAACTAGAGGAGAAGTCTCAGCAACTGGAAAGAACAACATGAATTATTTCAATTAGCTACCATTAAAGAAAATCCTTAGAACGGAACAAACAATTTAACCACAGTTAAGATGGCACTGAGAAGTTACTATGGAAGGTCACTTTACATCAACATTCAGAGACCTGGGGAGGCCTGGTGAGCCAGTTCCTCCCAGGGGACTCACAACTGATCTCTACACGTTCCGCTCACATTCACCAGAGGGTGTTTGTGCGGTACAAGGCCCGGCTGCGTAAACCTGGCTGGCAATCCCATTTTGGGTCCAGGCTGTGGAAAAGGAAATAAAAGTTTCATTTTTTCATCTACTGAAATGCTTTTAGCTCCTTTCAGGTTCATCATAACAACAATACACTTAAGGAATAATCTAATGCTGGCTTAAACTTGTGTGCAGTACAGACTGCTAAAAATGCCTTTCTCAATTTGATATGCTACCCTGACATATTGCACCTTTCTGTATCTCTTTCATTCCCTTATGGTGGATGAAATTCAAAGGTATTACACAAAGTAATAGCTAGCCCCAAGTGAGGCAGCTAAACCTACAAATCCGGATGTGCAATGAATACCATGTAGTTGGAGCTAATTAATTGCTCTATATCCATCATCAATCTGCCATTACAAAGTTCCTTCCCCTTCCTCTCAAGGGCTTTTTTCCTTCACTCTATACCATTTCTGACTTGTTTTCACTGATGTGGAAAGACTACCTACAACTACCTGAAAGGAGGTTGTAGTGAGGTGGGTGTTGGTCTCTTGTCCCAAGTAACAGGTGATAGGACGAGAGGAAATGGCCTCAAGTTGTGCCAGGGGAGGTTTAGAGTGGATACTAGGAAAGATTTCTTCACCGTTAAGTGTTATCAGGTACTGGTACAGGCTGCTCAGGGAAGTGCTGGAGTCACCATCCCTGGAGGGATTTAAAAGATGTGTGGATATGGTGCTTAGGGACATGGTTTAGTGGTGGACTTGGCAGTGTTGGGTTAACGGTTGGACTTGGTGATCTTAAAGGTCTCTTCCAACCTAAACAATTCCATGATTCTATGTCCAAAGCTCTAAGGCTCTCTGACATAAACCTAGACTTTTTCCCCAGGCCTACTAGTATCATTTCCACGCATGTTTGTCTGAATTCCTGTTTTCTTCCAAAGGATGTGTATCTTGAGTTTAGTCCTGAAGATCTGAATTGAACAGAAGTTCTCAGTCTTCTGTACATGGCTCTGTAGACGTCTGCTGCTCCTGCTTCACTTGCCAAGACCTGTTCTGAAATCAGCAGAGACAGGAGCAAGGCCCTGTAACTACCTTCTCTCAGTCTCTCCTCTCCTGTTTCAGTGGAGGGATGACTAGGCAGGGAGCAGACGCAAGCCTTCCTCACGCCCCTCTCCTTTCTGAGCAGGGGCCCAGGCACGCCCGCAGAGCAGCATCACACTAACTGGCAGCTGGCACTGTCTGTCTCCCAGCAGCAGGGCATTAATAACCATTAACAAAATGCTATACAGTTCCAACATGATGTCAGTGGTATTAACCTCTGTCATTCCTGTATCAGCACTAGTGAATGACTGGTGTTCATTTTTCTTCTTTAAAACTTACATTTGAAATATTCCATAGTGTTAAAACTGACAGTGGCTACTTCAAATAGCTCTTATTTTCCAATTTTGAAAACGAACTATCAGTTATCAGTAGTGACTATGTTGAGCAACAGATGAATTTATCACATTCATATTTTTTTATTGAGCTTTTAAAAAAGACAACCAAACCAAAGCCTTCATAACCTACAGAGCTGTGAGCAGCTTTTGGCAGGTACTAATAATCTGCCACCTATTAGAGAAAATTGGCGCAAGAGATTTGGGAGTTTTCTCGAACTGATAGTTTATGAGCAAATTACTCTGAACTGGTGTATTATAGCAAATCTGCTATTGCTTTCAGGAGTATGAAATGTAAGTATCTATCTTTTCTCAGTTTAAACTAGTAAACAGAGCACAAGCAATTCTTTTTAAATGCTATACTTATAAAGCCTCTTAGAATCTTACAGTATCTAGGTATGCATTGCTTCCCAACTCAAAGCAAAATAAATTCCAACACTACAAACAGATGAGAAAAAGACTGTAGAGAGAGAGAGTTAATGTCATTTATTACAGTAATAAAGATAACTGGAACAAGATACCGTTTTCCATGTATTCAACCACACCTATATTCTTAGATCACTAACAGGAACACCCCTGTTGAATTTCACTGAATTTCACAAGATTCAGGGTCAGTATGCCTTAAGATGATTTGAAAGACTGCTGGATTTTCAAGACTGTCCTTTGCTTTTTTGTAGTTACAAATTAAGAACGTCATATTTCCATTTATTGTATACTTTGTTAATTACTGGCAAACTCAAAGATTTGAGATATGCCCAATCCAAGCTCAGGTTAAGTGCAGTTACATCCCCCTGTCTCCTACAATGCTTTAAGATGTCCACTTTATCACAGTGAAATCTTTGGTTCTATAAAATAGAACAGGGCCATCAGATAAAGGTCTGCATGGCAAACTAGTTCTGCCCGTCTCCGGGTCTACACTCACGCCTAACAGCTATCACATTTAATACCTACAGGGAGTGGATGTGTAAGACCAGATGGAACAGGAATGCTTTGCACTCCCATGCACTGTACCAGCCACATGATGCAGTTATTTCTCCAACTCGGGTTCAACGTGGTTTGGGTTTTTTTAAAAACAAGCTTTACCTCTCAAAAAACCCAAAAAGTTCATGTGATGTAGACCTGAAAATTGAAAGTTGATACAAAAGATTTGCCACTTGCGGTTCCTGTGTGTAGAACAGCTGGTCCCAGTGGAAAAAAGGCAAGGATAAACCTATCTTCTCTGTGAACAGCACGACAACAAGGGACACTGCCACCAAAAGCAAAGTCTGCTCTGTACCAGCTCAGTACAAACCTCCATCACAAGGAGCGTTTCAGGGTGAGTGAGCTGAGAGCACAGCACAGGCGCAGCAGTCGTGTGGAAGCAGATGACAGAGGGAAAGGATGCAACATTTGCAATTCTTCAGCCCTGCTGCAGACCTCCTGAGAAAGTGTATGCTTCAGGTTAAATCAGGTTCTAGAGACAACCTCTACCAGGCAGGGAACCAGCCAGCAGCACCTAGTGAGAGGCAAATCCGCATCCCTGTGGAAATGGCAGAAGACTGGTTAATTTAACCCCCATGCCCTTCCTAAGAAAAGACAGTAAGAGAGTGAGGGACAAAATTTGTACAAATGTACCAGTGTCTTCTTCCTTCATTGGCAGAGAAAAGGAGGAGCAGATTCCACATGTCTACCCCTCCCCTGATCACAGCAGTCGGTGGAAGTTGGGGGGGGGGGAGGGGGAAGGGGTTTTCTGCAAAGCCTGTGCCTTTGAGGCAGGAGAAGGGCAAGAGCTCACTTTTACGACTCTTGGCCCCAACACAATTTACCATTTACAAACTAATCCTCCTTCGTTCGAGAGCACAAGGCCTGCTGAAGCTCTCATGTCCACTTCTCTGATTCTTCATTGTCCACACTGACAGAGAGAAGCCAAAGACTTAATCGGTGTGTAATTCAATCGCTGTCCAGGCTGTGTCACAGCACAATGCTCTGCTTGTAGTGCCACAGGTTAAGTCAGCCAGCTACTGTTATGCACCACAGCAGGTGTGAAGAATGTCACTCGGCCTAACTGTATGTTACCACTCTGTCAAGGTCCGTTTCTAACACTACTTTCACTCACCACTTAATGATTGTTTTTCCTACCGGCAGCAAGCTAATTGTCGGCTGTATGGTAAAAGGGCACTTTCAGTATTTTTGACCCTGAACTGGGAATTCCTGCACAGCATAACATGAGCCTCATACAAAGTAAAGCCCTCTGTTCTCCAGATCCCCAGAACATGGAGGCCTGCTAAAAAGCTCTTTATTTCCTTAGTCTTAATCCAGCAATTAGTAAATTAGGACTTACTACACCCAAAGCGCTTCGCTCTGTTGTTCCTCACCAGACAGCACACTGGACATTGCCACAGACTTTTCAGGAATGGCTTAAATCTGCAAAGCTCCTTGGCACCTAATTATATTTAAATCAGCAAGAGACAAGCGCTTCAAAAAATTCTTATCCACACATAGGTCAATAAAATCTCTGGAAAACAAAATTAAATGTGCTGCCACACTTAAATAGAGATCCTGAGCCACTCTGAGAATGACATTTGGTTTGTTTTTTTAAAAGAATTTACTACTCCAAAAGAAGTAGAAAGTTGCACTTCCATTTTTCTTGAGTCATACCACGGTGCAAGGAAGCTGAAGAGAAGTACAGAGGAAGAAGGCAGGGCAACACCTGCCACATCATTGTCAGCGAAGCAGCAAGGGGTGTGTGTATCACCCAGCCACGCCACTGGGCAGATAAGGAGACGGGGGAACTATTGCTGATAAACCCACAGCAGTACAAGTGAAAGTCACAAAAACATACGGACAGTAACCGGGAGCGCATCAGAGGATGTCTTCCCCTGGCACAGACATACATCACACACTTTTAATAGTAATGTGTGATGTTTCTTTCCATGCATAACAGTCACATGTCCAAGGGATGTGAGCACAGAAACCCCCTATTTCTAATACATATATTTTCTTAACAGCCTTGAGAATTTCATTCATGAAGAGTTTCTGATGCTATTTCTCCAATTCTTTAATTTTCATGCAGAAGCAATACAAATAGGAGGAATACCTGACAGAAGAGCTACACTGGGACAGAAATTGTATAGGCCTCTACCAGCAGTAGTTTTTCATCTGAAAGAACAAACAACTGAAGTCAGCTGAATAACCTGACCAATCCAAGAAGAGGATAAACCAAAACAGAAACAATTTCCCTGCCACCACATAGATGATCTTAAATCAATGTATTTGTCTGTCTAGAGCATTTCTGTGTAATTCTGTACAAGAAATATTGTTACCAATCTTACCTAATCCTGTAAAGGGATGAAATACTTTGTCATACTTTCAAATCCTGGGAAGGCAGCCGGGAGATGAAGCAAGATGATCCAGCTTCTTACCACTTGCTACAGAAAAGATCATAACATTCTTTATTCAAAATACAAATTGGATGCCTGTATTTACAATGTTTAATGAGTCTTGCTTAGTGCTGAAGCCAAGCTGCTCATTTCACCCATACTCGTCTACTGTCATCATTGACGGCTGATTTCCAAACATGGCCAGACACCAGTTTACATGGCAGGGGTCATGAGACATTCTTGTATCCTGAATCAGGATTTAGCAATGCCATGTGCCAAGCCTTAGAAGCATGCAGAGCATTTGCAACTGAGCACCTGCGGAAATCCCATTTCCTGACAAAGAGAGGCCTCCAATATTCATATTTTTCTCCTGCTCTTAGGCCATGCTGTAACGAAATATGGCCTGAATAATCCTTTTACAACTACACAGGGAAATATCTTTGCTTTGCATTTACCCCTCCTTACAAAGGTTCAGTGGGAATTTGGTTGAATCAGCACAGACACAGAATGAAAAGCCTGGCTGAGGGGATATGACCGAAACCACACACAGCATAGGGATACAAAGTGGACATGCAGGGTATCAGAGAAACTGGAAAGAATCTGATAACTTTAGTGAATATAAGTAAGAGGAAAGGAACATAAGGTGTCACATTAAATTTGGTGTTAATGCTGACAGCGACAGGCACAGCCAAAAGAGGGACCAGCGCACGCCCATGGAAAGAGAGGCCAGGAGGGCTGTCACTAGCAGGATGTGAATAATCAGAGAGCACAGGACTGCACAGAGACCTCTCCTGGGTCAGTGAGAACAGTCCAAGGGGAGTAAGTTGAAGGCAGGTTGGAACAGACTCAGAAGGGGCTGGTTGTGAGGCCAGCAATGGGAACAACTTTGAACAGCCTACACTGTAAGACCCCCTGCTCTGCAAGACACTCCCAGTGTCTCCTGCTGCAGGTCTGGGCTGCCCTTACTCTAAGCTGCCTTGCTCCCTTTTGAAGGCCCTGATTCCCTTACTCCATGAAACCTGCATCCTTGTCCTGCCCCCTTCACTCTTAACCCTGGTTTGCTGCTGCTCCACCTCTGACATGGGCTATCTGCGCCCCCTCCTCAAACTCTGGCTGCTACCTCCCAACCATCCACATCGCTATATGCCACCACCTTGTCTCCTCATCCTCCCTGACACTGTACCCTGTGGCTGCTTCATAAACCCAGATTATCTCTGCTTTGTTTTCTTCCCTTGCTGCTGGCTTTGGCAGCATGAGTGTGAAGCCCAAGCTATCACGCGCAGCAGACTATTAGCCTGTACGCTGTTCTGTGCCTAATCTCACTTTTGCCAGGCCGCTCACTGGAGCTTTAAACCGACGACTCCAAATGTTGAACAACTGTGAAACACTACCAGCCCTCAAAATTTCTCACACACCATCATGTACCAGTATCACATCCTCAACTGACAAGACAGGTTTGGCAGCTTAGAGATCAATCGTTTGTGTCATGGCCCTGACGGTCTTTAGTGATCCCTCATTTGGGGAACCATCATCCATCACACTGCTGTGCAGGATCCGTGCACGCAGAGTGATGGCCGCTATTTCCCCTCTTACATCCCTCACAAGGAAATGCTAGAACAACTATTTTCTGATAAATGCTGGGTATAAAAATCAGGACTTTGTGGCACACTCCCTTTTCCTTCCTTCCTGCTCTCTTCCTCTGGGTACTTCAGGGGACCGACCCCCTCCCATTGGCCATGACAGTGTACATTCAAACAGCTGCTAGAGCTGGATGAAGCACCTGCTCTGGGCAACAGCAGCTGGAGTTCATTTTGGGTCCAAAGGGCCGAGGCCAAGCAGGCTGACCGCATGTGCACTAATCCAGTATCATCACCAACGCCACCAACGACAGGTGCCTCTTTGAAGAGGGAGGGAAGAACTATTTGGGGAGGAATCAGAGCTTTATAAAGGACATTATGGGCCAAGTCCTCAGCTGGCACATGCTCAGTTAAAGCATGTAGTTTCTTTAAGTTATATGAGTAATGCTCATATACAGTAAAAGATTTGGCCCACTCTCAGTGCTCTGTCCCTCGTTTTGGTTTTCCTACAGATTTTTCACCTCCTCTCTTTGCTCTGTGCTGATCTTCCTTTAAAAAAAGAAAAGTAACCTTCCTGTCCCCTCTTCAGACCGAGCAGCTGAAAGTCATGACCTACATGCAGTAGACTTCAACATCCACCTCTACATACGTAACACAATCTTACCATTTCCTGACAAGATGTGTCCCTCAGTCCCGCTTGAGTCCTGGAGTCCAGATCACGAGCGTGCATCAACAGGAACAAGGGCAATCCCATTCTGGAACAAATCAAATCAAACCTGTCACGGTCTCTTAACGGAACTCTTTTAGCACAGGCATCATAAGAATTGCCACGCACGTGCTGAGGCCTGTGGTCCATGTAGCCCAGTGCATTGGGCTACGTGCATTGTGGCAATGCATGGCCACTACAAAATGAGCACAAAAAACCCTGCTAAAAACAACTATTGGCCAAATAGGCTCCAAGGAAAATTTTCTTCTTATCTCATTTTGCTAGAGGCTGGTTTATGATCCAATGCATACAGATCTCTTTTTTAAGTCCCTCCTAGTGTATTACTGATAATGTTTGTATCAATGAAAGCCTCTATATGTTTTCTTTTCTGAGTCCTGCCATTCTGAGCTCCCAAAGTCAGTTTTGCAAATCTGGTATCACTCCTTGCAGTTACTTTAGTGGCTGTTTCTAGTGAACCTGGAAGCTCTCTGGAGCCTGAGAATGGAGCTGGATTCACAAAGGCGGCACCACAGAGCACTGCCAAAAGCACTCTGCTCACACAACCCGAGTACAAGCAGCCTTTCCAAAATCCTGTCAATGCGCTATTGGAGGAAAATATGCCCTTACTGCAAGCTGATCATGTGAACCGGTCACAGCCTTCGTAACTTTGTATTCCAAAATTTATTTTCCTGAACTGTACATCTTTTAATTCATGACTTTCCAAGATTTATATTTGTTTAAGTCACTTTCCCCCTAGGACCATGGCTCAGCTGGGTTATATTACAAAAAGCAGCAAAGCTCAGACCGCTGAAGGAGCAGCACTGGTGGTGAGAATAGCACAGGCAGAAAAAATAGTCTCCAATCCATAACAGTTACTGGCATCTCATCCACATGCACACACAAGTGTAAACTGTACTGTGCTGGCTTGCCTATTCAAATAAGTCTCCAAGAATTTCCCTTGACAAACACTGCAGTCCAGGCTAGACAAAGCCATTTCCTCACCAATGAAGAGACATTCACGCAACCACACTGGAACGTCCAGTGCTAGAAACATATCCTCAGCTGCTGCAGACTCGTGGATTCCCTTTGAGGCTTCAACCACAGTTCCAAAGTTGGAAAACATCAACGCATGTGTAAACATACAAGGAAGGCAATACCACACACTTATGCATCAGTTTTGTCCACATATACACCTGAGGGAACCACATGGCAATCACCACTTTGCACACTTAATACGGAGCAGTACGGATACCTATATGTTAGTGCCCTTCACAGCAAAAGCAATAAAACACTCCTAGCATCTGACAGGCACAGAGCTCTTCCTAACCCTCTGAACCCTCTCTGCGGCTTGCCGTCACTGGGCACATTTCACGCAGGCCAGCTGCACAGGATTTATTCAACCAGTTTTGGAGTATCAAAGCTAACTTTTTCTTGTCTTTGCCCCAGGCAGGCGCTTGGTATGCAGGATTTAAATCAGAGAACAAAATGTTCTGTGAAATTTGTAAATACTCAGCACAGTAATTTCTAAATTCTAAAAAAGATAAGCAACTGGAGCTAATGGTTTAAAAATCAAAAAGTAAAGCATTTCACTACATCACTGAGCAATGCCACTGTGTCCTAAAGACCAGAATAAATAACATCCCAAGATTATCAATTAATGGTGCTGACTGCCTTAAGTGATAGAAGCCAAACACACTCTGAGTTACACCTCATAATTCTAATGAAATCAGAAGAACACCCAGTTCAACAAGTGCTCTGCATAAAGTCACTGAATTTGGAAACAGTTTGTTTGATCCTTGCAAACTGACACAGAAGGCTTGGCCTGGACATACTGCCACTAACAGACTACAATATAAAACCTACCACTACGATTTTTATAATGCATTTAAATGGAATTTAAAATGCATTAAATTCCATTTATGCATTAAAACCATTAAAATAGAATTAGGTAGAAAATGATAGGGAAAAGGGAATCACGACACACTATGAAGAATAATACGTAGATGGTGTTTTGAGCAGAAAGCAGCATAAAGGGTCACTTGTGACTGGAACTAGAAGACTAATTACTTCATTGGAATTTAGCATAGCCTTTAAGGTCTATGATGTTTGAGTGAAATTGTCCACTTCTGTTTTGTCTGATTCACCACCACTGAATCCATATTAAGACAAAATTTAAAACAAACATTTGGCTGATGAATGTTCACATTAAAGTTTTAAATAAAGGACTTTTTCATATTTTTTTTTTTCTCAAGCAGTTTCATTTAAACTTTGAAAGGATTCTTTTTCAAACAAAAACTGTGAAAAGGATTAATTTGTTATTTTGGGGTCAATACGAAAGCTAAACCATTTAGAATCATTTCCTCTTCACCCGCAAACATTTCACACACCTCCTACCACATCTGTAGCTTTTATTTCTTCTCTCTCAAGCCAAGAAGCAAATGGCATCAGTCAAACCTCTAAACTCCCAGGAGTACCTGTACTTCAGAAGCAGGTGCTTTTGGTACCAGCAGGGCCTGTATGAGCATTATCAGCAGCACAGAACAGCAAGGCAATACATAGCTTCTGGACCGTCATCCCTTGTCCGTAGTTTACTTCTCCTAGCCCAAATAATCTGAGTATGTACAGAGCACATCTGCTCATGCTCACCTCCAAAAGGCAGGTCTGATGCTCCCTCAAGGGCCATCTAGAGCACAGAGCTCACCTACCAAAGTTTACACTGCCTGGAAGGCATTACCTACAGTCACTGATTTCAGAGGGCACAGACTGTACAAAAAAGGCACTGCCTTCTTCAACATGTCAAGTCTTATTTTTTTATTTGTCCAAAAGTAAGTACAGATTCTTATCCACAGCGGTGGAAAGGAAGGTAGAACAGAAAGGCAAGGTATACAAATTATGACAGACTTTAGGCAGTCTGGGATTGCACAATCCCCTTATGCAACATGTTGCCCGGGGTGTGCCACATATTTTTAGAAATTCCACAGAATCCCTTTAAATTTGTTCCAGTGCTGAGACCCAGTGGCTTCAACCTGAAGTAAGTGACTGAACTTAGGATATGCCATGGACAGACTGCAAGGATGAGCCTTGTTTGCTAGTCTATGCTTTTTAAAATGTGGCTTGAAATAACGATTGTGAAATCTCAGGCAGATGAACCCTGCTAATTTAAGTTACTCCTAAACACAGCCTCTTTAAAAAAATCAAACGGGTAGTATCAGCCAGTACCACTTGAAATTAATAGCCCACTTACAGCTTAAGTGTATTTATAAGAGGAGAAATGGAGGCTGAAGGGCCAAGTACCACGCCTGGCTGCCAGCCCTCTGCAGCCAGCAGGCAGAGCAGCAGGGCGAACAGGCAGCCCCAGGGCTCCAGCCCTCTTTGCCGCCCGGTGGTAGAGGAAGCCCAAAGAGGAGCCCAAACGGCCGGCTTCCTGAGCACTAGCAGAGGCAGGGCTCTTAAAGTCACAGATGAGCTGAGAAGCCTAGGCAGTACACCTAACAGTTTTGTAGATACAAGGAGAAAAGAAAGGGGAGAACAACTCGGTGTAGGTGAATCGTCAACATGTAAAATTGCATTGG
>KL284197.1:918-12643 GCA_000699545.1 Podiceps cristatus
CCCAGGTGACCAGCAACATGAGCAAAGCTCAGAGGATTACGAGTCAAGAGACGCCGGCTTTGACTTCACCTCTGCTGGGCACTGAACAAGCTTCTTGATGTTCCCGTGCCTCAGTTTCCCCCACAAATGAGAAAGGGTTATGCTGCTTTCAAGCACTCTGAGATGTGAGAGGCAGCACAGAGGGCAAGTAATGGGCTGCTGAACAGGAAAAAACAATGCTTCTCTTTTACTAAATTGCTGGATTTTAAGGCAAGACGGGGGAGAAGTGCTTTTTCTCTTCAGTGCTTTGCAGCCAAGCAGTGGAGGGGACGGGCAGGATCCAGTGAGCCGTGTCCTACATGAGCTCTTCTGCCAAACACCCGGGGCCGAGCGGCCACACCAGGCTCTGTGGTCCCGCGTCGGGGCGAGCGGAAAGGGGATTGAAGGGATTTTGTTATTTCATTGCCTTTATTTGACACATAACTGGGAATAAATTTTAGGCTTCCTCCTAACACCGCTTGTTTACAGTTTAAAGACGAAGGACATGACAGGGTCAGGAAGAACTAAGCCTGATTTGGATTTTCTGGCAAGAGCAGTAGGGTGAAACTGAGAAAAGGGTAGGTCTGGCCAGGCTGGTTCGTCGGGAAAGAGCCCAACTTCATGCTGATTGTGCCTGGAGCCTTCCGAACAATAGAAAGGCACAGACACTTCCACGAAGCCTGGCCTGAGCCCCTGACACACGAGGAAGGCACAGCTGTAGCCAGAGCAGCTACGGTTGTACCTACTGGGGCTCATGGTTGGCTTGGCCGTGCCTTCCCAGGGTGGGGAGAGCGTGCTGCCGCCGTACGTGCATTGCTGGCCCTGGGATCCCCCCACTCCGGGGCAGGGAAACCGTGCGACAACCCGGGAGTGCCCTGGCTGAATGGTCCTGGGGAGCAGATCCCCGGGGTGCAGCTGGTTTGGGCTCAGATCCCAGCTCTGCCCGGTGGAGTCAGAGTGGGGACTGAAGTCCCATCCCGGGTCCCAGGCAGGCACCCCAGCCCCGGCCAGCGGGCTCCCTGCAGCGTCCCAGGGAAGCCCCAAAGGCTCCTGCTTGCGGTCTAACACAGAGGTTTTTCCTCCCTTCAAAGCTGTAAAGTTTCATAGCTTGAGAAACATGTTCTTCACCCACTCTAAGCAGGAGACCCCAGATCTGTCCCTGCCCGCGGCCCAGACAGCGCCGGGCCACACAGACTGACAGGCTGCTGAGATCTTCCACTCCCTCTCCGGCCTCACTTCCCACGGGCGGCCATACCGGGATCATCCGGGATCCCTTTCCACGAATTCACGTCACGCCAGGACAGTGCTACAGCCACCCTCAGCTTCCTCAGGCGGCTGTGCAGCGGCGTCCTGCCTGAAAGCATTGTCTGAGATTTGCAAAGCAGAACCCACTCTGGTGATATTTATTAGTAGTGCTCCAGCCTCGCTGAGCTTCAGAGACCTTTTACTGCGCTCAGCAGTCAACACTGCAAACAGCACAGGGAGATTTATATCCCTGAGTACTGAGGTGAATGGGCACAGTGGATTTGGAAAGGTAAATGGTTCAATTAACGACGATAAGGATGGGGAAGGAGGGGCTGTTCTACTCGGACATAAATTGGAATAAGATGTCAGGTGTCAATACAGCATTTCTGGAAAAAACCCTTGTAGTATTTCCCCATCACGGTTCCCAGCAAGACTGCGCCGAGTCTTTTCACTTTGCACTGAAAGACGGCGTGCGGCAGCCCATGGGATCTGCTGAAGAGTGGGATGTTAGTCCGGCTCCGGTTTTCCCACAGCACAAACTGGGAGAAAAGGCCCACTGGTTCTGCAGACCCCGAGTCTGGGGTGGGCGCAAAAGGCTGCGCCGGGCAGAAGAGTCAGGCGGGCCGGGCGAGCAGCACTGCCGGCCTCAGGAGGGGCCATAGCTGATTCCACACACCTATTCGAGAAGAAGCAGGTGCCCTCCTTTGCGGAAATGCTGTGTAAGAGGCGTAAGACACTGCTTGTTTTCCTCTTTCTTTGTGTTCCTAAACGGGCATGTTTAGCTCTAGCAGCGAAGTCTCCCACCCACAGGGCCAGCTGCTTCGATCGACTGGGATCTAATCTGGCATTATTTCTGATCACTGTGATGATGGACTTTCTCCAGCAATTGCTTTCTTTTTCAGTCTCCTTCCTCCTTCCTCCACTAACCGATTTCTCTCCTTTGTCCCTTTCTGCAGCTGCAGATCCAACCAAGACCTAAGCAAGGACGTCCCACGAGCACTGCGAGGACTTCTGCACCCAGCTTTCCGGTCCTCAATGGCGAGAATCTCGGCTCCCACCTCTCTAGCCATTTTCCTGACTTGCCTCTTCTCCGGGGCACACGGACAGACCTCGAGGGCTTTCCAGGAGAGCACCGTTCCCTTCCAGGGGCTTGGCCAGGAGCAGGCTTACAGTCTGGTCCAGCCCAGCCTGCTCCAGGACGCCAAGCTGCCGAACCACTCGGCACCAGCTCTGAGCCGCCCCTGCTGCCCGTGTGCGTGAGGCCTGCCGATATCAGGCACATCTTCAAGTACATCAACACCGTCGTGTCCTGCACCATCTTCATAGTAGGGATCATCGGCAACTCCACGCTCCTGAGGATCATTTACAAGAACAAGTGCATGAGGAATGGGCCAAACGTCCTCATTGCTAGCTTGGCACTCGGAGACCTTCTCTACATCCTCATTGCTCTGCCCATCAACGTATACAAGGTAGGCTCCACGTGGCCCGAGCGCCACGGCAGCCTGGCGATTGCGGGGATGGTGTCCGCTCCCACCTGCCTCGGTGCCCTGGGCAATACCTATCCTCCGCTCTTTATTGCAGGCTCCATTTTTGCAAGGGAGAGGGGGAAGGTGTTCCTGCTCTCCAAGGGATGAGGAAAGCATAAACAGGCAGAAAGCCCGGAGTACGTTCCCGGGAAAGCAGAGGTGTTCCCAGCTACAGCTGTGTTACGCCCACACACAGAGCACACAACCTGCCAGATCTTTAGATCCCACGTAAAATCACAATAAAAGAATCGCTCGCAGTCTCCTCACATTACAACCCCATGTCTATTTCAGCTGAGCAAAAATTATTGTTCTCGTGCGCTGGGGAACCTCCTCACAGCACAGTTCAGTTAATCAGCCTCAAGAAAATACCTTTTTTTTTTTTTTTTTTTTAATTCTAGCTAAACGTGAAGACTCATCCAGGGACAAGAAAGGGGGCTGTATTATAAAACAGGGGCTTCTTTCAGAGACGCTGCCCCCTAAACTAGAGAGAAGAGGCACAACAGATAAGCGGGGGAAGCCGAGCTCTGCACAACGCACTGGGACAGAGCGGGCAGAGCCAGGCAGATGCGGGCAGCAGACCTGGGGCCCCCGTTAAGAGCAGAAGGTGTGTTACGACGTCTGTGTCGGGGCTATTGCAGCTCTTCCTCACCCACTGCTTGAGACAGGCTTTGGTGGAGCCAGAGGTTTCTGTGAAGGGTCGGAAGGGATGCCACGGCATGAAGGACTTGGAGCTCAGCTCGATTTGTTTGTCAAAGGGAAGCTTTAGCCTGAAAAGTGGAAATTGAGTGCCAGAGGGGTCCTGGATCAAACAGGCTGGGTGGCAGGGGAGAAGCCAGAGGAATTTGGAGTAGGAAAAAGGTGCATATAATTTGACAGCAATGCGGCAGGCAGAGGGTCTCAAAGCACGGTGAACAGGTGATACACTTTAAGTGAAAATGGATTGAAAACTGTAAAGATTTTTTAGCTCAAAACAAACAGGTTCTCCGTGAGCCAGATGATCCCCACTGCTACGAGAACTCGGATCCAGGCAGAGGGTTTCACTCGTGCAAGAAATCAGAGTAGCTTGAGGCCAGCAGCACTGTCCCAGGGGAAGGTTGCCCCCCTCCACCCCCGGGGTACAGCCCATCTCCATTTTCACCTGACGGGCTCCCTGTCATGTCTGCCATGTCTCTGCCACATCTGTCCCGTTTCTATCACCCCCAATATCGGGACGGTTGGGTTGGGTTTAGCCTGGGTTCCCAAAGAAACAAGGCTTATGCAGCAGGACTGTGAGGACATGGGTCTGACAGCCCATCCCTTCGGGATCCGTTTGTCCAGCTCTGCCATGTTTCACGAGCCTCTGCCGTAGGAAGGTCCTATGTATCATAAAAAAAGGGGCATGCAGGACCAAATGGAGGCTGTAGGAATGCCCTCGCTGAGGAAAGCTGGCAGCTAAACCAGTCACAGGCTCAATACCCAGCTCCGCGTCCCGATCAGCCAAGAACCGGGATTGCTTTATGCAGAGTTCATGGCTTAGACCAAAGGCCTCATCTACAGGACACCTCCTGTTAACACAAGCTGCTGGCTTGGAGACACACTTGGCCATCTCTTGGAGCTGCAACTAGCACAGCTTGCAGCCAACACAAAGAAAAGTCATTTTGTCCAGGCTAAGGACATCTTGCATCAGTGTCGCCTGCCTTGTATCAGGAAAAATGGGTTAAATTTTCCCTCTGAAACTGAACCAAAGCCCATGGTGGCGTTTAGGATTCAGATCCATTCAAAACCACCCAGGGTCTGGAGTCTGGACCATCCTTCCATCAACTCATCTCACAACACTAAGTACTGGAGAGCGCACACCGCATAATCCCAGCGGAGGTAACCTCAGAGTGTTTTCAGCTGCTCTTTGTGGGCTTCTCACACCTTGTGAGTAACCACCCGCTATTACGGGAAGCCGGACACGCTCTCCTGAAGTAGCTTGTTTAACCCTGTGGTTCTCCCCCAGCTCTTGGCGAAGGACTGGCCCTTTGGCGTGCAGGTGTGCAAGCTGGTCCCCTTCATCCAGAAGGCCTCAGTGGGCATCACGGTCCTCAGCCTTTGTGCTCTCAGCATCGACAGGTAAGAAACAAGGTCTACAGCTGCGCTGCCCAGCCTGACCCTTATCTGACCATAGCACGGCCCTTCACCGTAACCCAAAGGAGGAGTGCGGGGCGGCTTGGACCCAGGCCAGACTCAGAGATGGGGACAGGGTGCTGTCGGGTAGAGTCGATATCCAACAGCAACTGACTCTGGTGACAGAGTTTAAATCTTACTGGCAAAGGCTGAGGGGAAGATCATGATGTGCAGGGACAACTGCTGGGGTGGTGGGGAAGGGTGGCACCTCCCCAGTGGGAAGTAGACATTGGCCAAGGGTAGCTGCCATCACACTCACCCGTTGAGCCCCTGTTTCTGATCTTTCCCGTTCCACGGAAGGGGAAGGTTCAGGGGTGGAGGAGGAAGGCGTAAGGGGAAGGGCCTTTGGGGACAACTCTAATCTGAACCTTCTTGGCCCCTTCCTGACGGCTGCTTTTCTCACTCCAATCTGCTCCTGTTGCGTTCCACACGTCGGGCAGGTACCGAGCTGTGGCGTCCTGGAGTCGGATCCAGGGGATAGGAATCCCCATGTGGAAGGCAGTGGAGGTGGTGCTGATCTGGGCAGTGGCCATAGTGCTTGCGGTCCCCGAAGCCATAGCCTTTGACATGGTGGAGCTCAGCTACTGGGAACGGCACCTGTGGGTGTGCATGCTCGCCTCCGAACAGAAATCCAGCTTCATGATGGTACGTACTCTGTCCCACCCCGGCGGCAGTGCAAGGGGGAGGGAGACACAGGCAACCAGGGCATCCTCCCTCCTTGATCAGAGGATTAGACGCTTCTGCAGATGGCTGCTTCTAGCCATCGGGGTGAGCACGGGGAGAGCACAGAATACCCAGCATTGTAGTGACATGGGGCAGACTTGCTTTGAATGTGGGGCCAGAAAGCAGGCAGCTGGTCCTTACGCTGTGCCGTGTCCTCACCGTCCCCATTGGAAGGTCACAGCACATCTCAGGAAGCTTCAGAAGATGCTACACTGTCCCAGCAGGCCAAGGAGGGTCTCCAGGGTACCAGTCGGCAAGGGTAGCTGCTATCACAGGGTCGGCCAAGGGAATGAAGACCCTTACGAAGCACCAGAACCTATCCCCACCGCGTCTACCAAATAAGCCCCCCTGCTCGGACTGGCAGCCAGATGTAAACCAGCCTTTAGGTTAAACACATGCACCAGCCTTGGGGGAAGATAATCCCACGTGCACTTAACGCAGGAGCTGATACACTTTCACACATCAGAAGCGTCAGCTACAGACCTGCGTCGGTGTCAGGGACTGGGTCAGCTCACGCCCCAGTTACCCCTTTGCCCAGTTCCCAGTTGCTCTTTCTTTTCCGTGCAGTTCTACCGTGACGTGAAGGACTGGTGGCTTTTCGGCTTCTATTTCTGCCTCCCCTTGGTATGCACCGGCATCTTCTACACCCTCATGTCATGTGAGATGTTGAGCAAGAGAAATGGCATGAGAATTGCTCTGAACGACCACATGAAACGGGTAAGAAAAGCAGGAAGGCAGAAACTCTGATGTTTCCAAAACAGGAGGGAGTGTTGTCGAAGGGGAGAACGTGCACCAGTGCCTGTAAGGGGCACGCACAAGCTGACAGAGGCTCACAGTGGTCAACGGATCTGTACATTGATGCAGATGCATGGATTAAACCAGGGAGATGGGCCTTCAGCTCTACGATCTCCAGTCCCAGGGTCAACCCAAACTACTAGCCTTATGGCCATGGGCCAGCTTGATTTTCAATTTCTTATGGTCATTTGTCTCTGGTCATGCTGTGCCGGCCCAGGTCACGCCAAACTGGACCAAATTCTGAATGTGCTGTACCATAGACAAGGGGTGCAGGGGAAAGAGCAGTTCACTGTCCCCTCCCGCGCTTGGCAGAATGATCCCTTCAGGCAGAGCGGCTGGTTGTCACAATAGTCTAGTGTGAAGGGGGGATGGATGAGGCCTCCACGTCCCAGGGAGTATCAACCCAGCAAGGTCGCCAGGAGCAATGGTGGGAAGGGCCGTGAAGGAGCCTGGTCCATGTTGTGCTGCTGGTACCCTACCCTTTTCTGCAGCCTGGATCTCAGAGTCCTCCTCATGATGCCAGATTTGGGACCTGCCGGCTGGGCCTTAGGCTCAGAAGGGGTGCCCAGCCGTCATCAGATTACAGAAATTACTTGAAGGGCCCCTGCTCAGCATGGGGAGATGGTGCTTTGCTCCACCCGCTCTCCAATGCTCAGCCAGACCGTCCCTTCTCTCCTGCCCACCTTCTCTTCGCAGCGCCGGGAGGTGGCCAAGACCGTGTTCTGCCTCGTGGTGATCTTTGCGCTCTGCTGGCTGCCGCTCCACCTCAGCCGCATCCTCAAAAAGACCATCTATGACCAGACGGACCCCAACAGATGCGAACTGCTCAGGTAGGGGCATCGGCAGGAGGGCCCCGTGCTGGGAGCCCCTGCGGGCACCGGCAGAGGCTCTGCTGGGACCATTGCAGGCTGGCGGAGTTGCCTTGCAAAAACCTTGTTTCAATAGCGCCTTTCTAGACGGCATTGCTCTCCTGATAGGCACAGAGAAAGGGCGTGGGGGACCATAAGAAGAGAAGAAATTAAATTTTGAAATGTCTCTCTAAAGCCATGGGTTAAAGAGGTCTCCTGGGCAGAGAAACATTCGCTGCAGGGCTGGAGGGACTGCAGCACGTCTGAGGGCTGTGCGCGCTTTCTGCCACCGCCTTCCCCTCTCCTCTTTACCTGTCATGCCAAAATCCAGTTCAGGCCAGACACTGTGCTTGAGTTTGAGAACATCAGGGTCACCGGGGGAAATCAGATCTCATGCTCTTGGTTTCCCCAGGAAATGCTCCTCGCAAGAAAAAGTGTTGTGCAATTGCCCAACTGCAGGGGGGACTGCTTTGTGCTCACCTCTATGGTATCAGTCACTGCCCCTCCACGGAAGCAGGTTCCCAGGCCAGGCAGTCGACAGGCATTTCGGAAGCCCTCCCTCTCCATGAGCTTCCAGCACGTCCACCCTCTTTCTCTCCCCTCCCGCCTCAGTTTCCTCCTAGTGATGGATTACTTCGGGATCAACATGGCCTCCCTCAACTCCTGCATCAACCCTGTGGCTCTTTACTTCGTCAGCCGGAAATTCAAGAACTGCTTCCAGGTAGGGTTGAACCCCTCCAGAGCTCCTGGTGACCGTTCCCAGACACCTGCCCAGGGGGCACAAGCTCCCACGGACCGGGCACGGTGCAGCCAGGGGCACCCACACCGCAGTCTGTGCTTTCGAGAGGAGGGGAAAGGTGGAGAGTGGTTTGGCGAACACCCAGCGAGCAGCGGCAGAGACAAGGCTGGACCTCGCAGCTCCTGGCTCCCAGACAGATGCCCCACCAGGGAGACGCTGGGGCTGGCAGCAGCCCCCAGGATTCCCCCGTTTGCTCATACACTGCTCATATTTCTCCTCCCAAATCTTCCCTCTCTCTTCCCAGCTTCAAGTACACTAGAGCTCGCTGCCCTGCCCTTGGGAGGCTTTGCCAGGGCAGGATCTAGGACAAGCTAAGAAAGTCCCCGTCGTTCTGGATCAGAATCATCCCCACGAACCATTAGACCAGGGACTGGAGCTGCTTTAAACTTCAAGCCCAAATTATTCAGAGAGAATTTTCAGGAGCAGTGGAGCCCTGAGCAAGGAAGGGGATGGGATGGGATGGGATGGGATGGGATGGGATGGGATGGGATGGGATGGGATGGGATGGGAGTCACCTCCCAGCTGCTGTGGCAAAAAGAACAGTTGAGCCCAGCTAAGCATTACCCGTATTTTCTGTCCCCCAAGGACAAGAAAACACAACTGCAAAAGGTACCCAAGATTTTGGTATCGTCATTTTCAGCGCACACTGCTCCCAGCAGATCTGCAGGACAGCAGGGCTCAGCAGCGCAGGCTGCGATTCCCAGCCTGGCACTGTGCGAGCTGACTTCCCAGCATCAGTAAGGGAATACCTCCTCCCGTAGCCCACGCCTGTAACCCCTCTCTCCACCCTCTTGTCTCCTCGCAGTCCTGCCTGTGCTGCTGGTGCCAGAGGCCGGCTCTGAGCATCACGCCGACAGACGAGAAGGGCTTCGTTGGGAAGTGGAAAGCCAACGGGCAAGAACTTGGGCTGGACCAGAGCAGCTCCCGCTTGAGTAACAAGTACAGCTCTTCCTAAAGCCATGGACCCGCGGGGCCGAGAGGGGAAGGCAGTGTGCCAGGGCGGCAGGACCCCTCTGTTTCTCTGGCATGGCCGTTTCCTGGCTGGGCCTGAACGTTTTCCCCTTCGTGTCGTAACCCACCTGGAAGGAGCTGCAGCATCTCACGGCCCCCTGGGACTAGCTCTGAACACAGCCCCTGAACCACGCCGATCCGTCGTCCCCTGCTCCGAGTCGCCTCTGGAGGAGGGGGAAGGCCATTCAGATCCTTATAGGATTTTTCATTTCCTCACAGGAAAACCAAGAGACTTAACGACCATTTGTTTCATGTGGAAATGTGGGGTGGGGGGATGTGCGTGAAAATGGAAGGAAGGTTGAGATGTGGTCACTTTGAGATGGATGTGGGATGAGGAGGAGAGGGAGAGGACCACGAGTGACAATTTCCAGCTGAAAAAGCCAAAGAAAAGCTTTGGTAACAGCCCTTACCACCTCCCTCTGTTGCTGGGATAGTCTGTCCCTGGGCAGGGCCAGGATAGGATCCAGGCACCGCGGCTGGTAGCCCATTAATGGCATGAGATCTCCCCCTGTTCATGGTGGGGAGAGATGGGCAGTAACTTGGCTTCATTGTGTGACCAACCCGACCCGGGGAGCCCTAAAAGCCCCCCTTCTCTTCCCCTTTTCCTGGGAAATCTGCCCCAGGCTCCCGCCCAGGGATGATGCTGACCGGCCCGTGTATGGCACAGGAGGGGGATTGCATGTGACTGCATGGCTTGGGGGACCAGCTGTCCTTGGCAGAAGCTAGTGGCAGCATCAGCCAAACCGTCGGCGCCGGCTTCCCCCTCCCCGGGGCCAGGTGAGCTCCTGGCTGGCCGGGCACCATGGCTGGCCCAAGGGGCTGTCCTTCCAGGGGAGAGTGTGTAAGCCCAGGAAAGGGAAGGCAGAGGTGGCTCAAATCCGGATGATTTGGGACCAAGGAACCAGCCCTCACCTTGCCAACCCCTGCGGAAGCTGGAAGCAGCTCATTCTCTGCCTGCCGGAAGATGGGAGAGGATCCAGGAGATGTGCTCTTCCAGAAAAGCATCCAGCCTTGATCCGCGGTCTCCGGCGGCTGGAAAGTCCGCAGCCTCCTTCAGGGACTGGCTCCTGGGAGGGGGATCGCCTGCAAGACCCCAGCTCCGAAGGGAAACTATATTCACACTTCATTTTGATGCCTGTAGTTCGTCTTCCCCTGCCAACAAGGCTGAGCTCCACCGGGGCAGAGGGGCTGGACCACGGCACCGCGACACCAAGGTTCACGCCATTTGTAAGGGGGGACAGAGATGCTCGTCCTCACAGTCAAACTAAGGTGGAAAAGGCAACGGGGAAGGTCCAGTCTCAGCTGAAAGAGCCGCTGGAGCTAACTGAAATATGGCAAAGAGCTTTCACAAATTTACTGTTTAAAATAATTCATCCCCGAGTGCTTTTCCAGCATGTTTTTCTAAAAAATCATGCTTGCATCTCTTGCCAAAACTTTAAGAAAACCTATATGAGTAAGTTTTAGTTACCAAGTTTTGACTGTTTTTCAGTTGTTTTTTTTCTTCTCTCTTTTACCTCTCTCCCTTTCTTTCTTTTTCCCCTTTTCATCTTGTCATGGAAAAAACAGAGAGGGAAAAGGGAGAAAAGATCTGCAAATAAAGCGAAACAATCTCCAGGGGCTGAGGTTTTTTTAGCTTCGCTTCCACTGAAACGCACATGTTTTCCAAACAAACCACATTTCTGAAAGACAAATGGGTTTCAACAAAAAGAGACAGGCTGAGGAACACCTAGACCAGCACGTTTTCTATAAACTTACCTACCCACTCGGGTAGATTTGCCCGTATCGATTTCGCAGCGCTGCTGCTACGCCCTGCCCTAGAGCTGGCTGCGCTTTGCCGGTGAACAAATGGAGTCAACGGAGAAAACTGATGAAGACTGAAATGTTCGAGGGCAGACGTCTTAGTAGAAGGATATTTTTAAATGATTGTGCTTATAAAAAAATCTGAATTCTACGTGATGTCTCTATTTGTCCCCATTTACAGGATTCTGTGACTTCAAATCAACACCTCGTGCCACTCCAAGGACGTGGCGGTGGGAGAGCCAGTGGCACACCAAGCCTAACGCAACGTCTCGCTCGCATTCTGCCCGACCCCAAATCGTGGCAAATTCAGTTCAGGATGGCCCAGCTCCGGGGCTGGCCCTCCCTGCGCGCCAGGGCTGCCCTGCCGGGTTACAAGCAGCCGCTATGGAGCGATGTCCTTCGGGTTAACCTCTCCACCACCGCGTCTCCGGTGGAACTCCCTAAAATTCCCCCCCACACCCGAGCTCTGGGTCTCTGGTGGCAGGGCGCCAGTGCTGGTGGCTGGGAGGGAGGGTGGGAAGAGACAGATGGGATGCGCTGGCCTTTCCGTCCAGGGCTGCCCTGCCGGGTTACAAGCAGCCGCTATGGAGCGATGTCCTTCGGGTTAACCTCTCCACCACCGCGTCTCCGGTGGAACTCCCTAAAATTCCCCCCCACACCCGAGCTCTGGGTCTCTGGTGGCAGGGCGCCAGTGCTGGTGGCTGGGAGGGAGGGTGGGAAGAGACAGATGGGATGCGCTGGCCTTTCCGTCTGCTGCCACGTGCATCAGCGGGGGTTTTCCACTCATTACAAACCTCTCATCGCTTCGAACA
>JMFS01116534.1:0-20681 GCA_000699545.1 Podiceps cristatus
TTATTTAATATAAACACAGAATAAACAGCTGTGGTAATTCTAAAAGGCTGGTCTAGAACAAAACATTTGGCTTTTTTTTTGTTTGTTTAAATTAAATTTAAATTGAGAAGGAATAGCTAAGAGTTTTGATACACATTTCTGGTGTGGTTGTTTGAGTTTCTCACAGTGAAGAACAACAGAATATTATCCCAAATCTCTTTTGGAATGAAAAATTCAGCTCTCAACTCTACTTTTAACTTAAATGCCACTCTAAATCAGTCCAGGATTTAACAGAATGGAGCCTGTTGAAGATCCAGGAGCAATTGAATTACAGTATAACAAATAAAGTACTTAATAATAAAGCAATCTCAATTAGGTAACACATTTGTCAACTCAACAGTTTTTTTCACTGCAGAACTAATCATGAATCTACATTCATTTATGCTGCCGCTGGCATTAATCCAATGTATACCATAGCCATTTACTCCTTATTTATACATATTTGGGGAGGGAGAGAGATACAGTCTGTAGATAAGTGATGACCACACTTGGAAATTGTTTTTCATTCATCTCCACACTTTTAAATACTGTGAAGAAAAGACCTTATATCACCAGTTTGCTGAACTTTTCAACTGAATCTAGATCAAATGCTGTAATTGGAGATTTTGAATGGATTAGTCCATTAGAAAAAAAGTAGCAATCCTGATATTGTAAAACATGTATAGTTAACTTCAAAAAGTATTTTCAGAAATGCCTCTGTCATGTAATCACAGAGATTAAGGCAAATTTGTAAGAACAGTCACATGAAAACCTTTTGGCATACATATATACCTTGTAAATACATTAGAACTGCAGAAGCTTCCCTCAAATTCTCATGAAAATGAAACATTTGACTGTAAATCACAGTAATATAAATTATAGATCACTCTAGGTGGTTTTCATTAGTCATGCACAAATCTTTGCCTATTAAAAGGCACATATAAGGTAAGAAACAATCTTGTATGTACTATTGCTTTCTCAAGATACCTTAAGAGTAAATTAACAATTTAAAAGATAAATTAATTCTAAATAAACAAATAATTATTATTTAAGCAAACTTCTTTAGTAAAATGTAAAGATAAAAAGATTTAACCTGAATGATAGCTAAAAATAATCTGGAAGTATAACAATTCATCCTATGAAAGACAAGCTGCAGGGCTCTAACCAAACTGATAATAGACAATTGGGAGGATGCAGATTTGAGAAGAAATAGCTGTCTGGGTGGTCTGATGTGAGCTGATTGCAAGAAATCCATTATCCTATAAGAGATACCAGGTATCCAAGCAGAGAAGAATGTTTAAACATTAATGCGAGTAGAGTGATGCAGACAGAGAATCTTTAGGGAAACTAGAAGAAACAAAAGAAGTTTAAGCATTGATACTGATTGCATTGTATCATGGAAAGACAGAGACCAATAGCTTCAGCATAGCCTGAGGAATATCTATCATACTATCTGCAATGAAACTCTAGTTCTATGGTTGGAAAGGACTGTCATCATGATGTGATCCGTCCTCCTAATCATAGAATTCAGTTCAATAATTGCTGCAGTAAGACTATTCCCTCTGGCTGAACTACAGTGTAATTTTTATTATTTTTGAATTTTCAAATTTTGAATTAGAATAAACTAATCATCAATTTGGTGGGAAAAAAAAAAAAAAAAAAAGATTAAAAAATATATATATATATAAGCAATCATTGAATTGAGGCTTCACATCCCTCCTGGCAGAAATTATCCAAATTTAATACTGTAATGGTTTATTTGGCGTTCCTCATGAATTGTCAGGAGATGGAGGGAAGAAGAAAGGAAGGAAACTTCAGAAATGGATCTTCCCTGGGAAAAAGGTTTCTGTTTTAAGAACAAACAACTTTTTCTTTGACCGTCATTCTGACTCCACTGTTTCCGTTCAGATCAGATGCTCCTATGACAACACTAAATTTTATGAATGAAAGGAGAGGAGGGAAACAAAAGAGAACTTCTCCAAACAATAATAAAACTGCACATTCCTACGCCAATTACAATAACTGGTAAATCATCCCTGATTTTATGAAAAGACATGTTCTCTTTTGGGTTAAGGATTCAGAAAGCATTTCTTGCTTTGGTAAACTTAGTAACTTCCAGAGGTCTCTGTTGAAAACAAACATTTTGCAACTTGAACTTTTCTGTTGTCAGCTACCTGTTTTTGTCTAGGGAATTAAAGGGCTCTCTAGAAATCACTTGTTTAATTAAAAATCTTTTATATGATAGAAAGGATGAAAACAATAAAATGTAACCATATCTGTTCCATGAATAAATCACTTATTTGGGACACAACAGAGACTAAAGAAATAAAACCTTTGGCAAGAACAATTTCTCACCATCCAGAAAGGAAATAATTCCGGGAAACGAAGCAAGGATTCTGATCAAGGTGCCCTTGTAACAGAATCTTTCAATTTTACTTATTGTGGTTTTGCTGTTTTCTATATAGTCTGGTCATCCTAGTTTTCCATTGTGTACAAAACCTGAAAGTTTTTCTGTTGTGAAAAATAGAGCTCTCCCCCCCAAAAAAAGCATGAAAATACTTAATGTCATTTTAAGCAAAAAAAAAAAAAACAACAACAAAAAAAAACAATATAGTTGAAAGGAATTATTCTAGTAATTTGATAACTCTAGGGAGCTATTGTGAAATTCTAAATTCAACTAAACAGGCATTTCAAACAACTTCATCTTTCTTCATTATAAAAGGAAGATAATGATTTAAACAAAATAAATGCAGAAGTTCTAAAGCAGTATAGATCTTAAAGTTTCATAGGTAAATCACAAGGGATAAAACACACAATGTTAAGATTCTAAAAGTGAAGTTAATTTTTGTATGTTGAATCCATAAGACTTTTTATTTTAACTTCATTGATTTTACTTTTATGCTCTCTGTACAGCTTTGGCCAAATGACACGTTGTTTTGATGAATTTATTAGATTACTTTTGTTTACCAGGTATTTCCACAGTATTAATGGATCTATAGGGTTTATATCATGGATGTGGTTCATTGATTGTCCAGCAGAAGTGAACTGCATTCTTTCTGCACCTGAAAGGCCATTCTTCTTGCATGTGCATATACATTTTTACATTGTACAGTTTATATGCAAGATCCTGATCCTTCATTGTGTGGGAAGGGGATGAATTCATTGCAGTCTATGACCTGAACTGTAATGAGAGGATTTTTCTTTTCCTCTCTATTCAAATTAACATTTCTGACTTGGTAAAAAAATTGTCTGTGTATGAGTTTCCCTTCTATATGATGGTGGTATCTACTCAGGTTACAGCACTGCAGCTTGAGGGAATGAAAACCAGGCACCACTCAATTATCTAATGACAGCTACTGTAAAACTTAATGTAATTCCTTTTTTTGCTTAAGGTGTTATAGAGTCTGTTGTAGCCAACCACCTCTCTAATACTTACGCTCTTTTTCTATTCTCATCTTTTGTGTTAGATTAGGTTTTTTGCTTCCCTTCTTGCTAGAAGTTGACTGATATTTCCTGTGTGCTTTCAGTATCTCTCTTTTTAAAAATTATTTATTTAATTTTACAGCATTTCTAATTCAGTTTCTCTGTTCCCATTCAGTCTGCCAGAGCCAGAGCTTTTGTCCTTCTCTAACTTGTTAAAAAAAAATAAAAAAATAACTTGCCTTCATATATTAGATATTAGAGCTTTCCCAAATCTATTTTGCATCTCTCCCATAGATCCTTACTTAGCGCATTTCTGATTCAACCAAAATTAAATTTCACCATTTCTTTGCGATTTACAGGAGATCTGATTAAAGAGTGTAATGGAAAATTATAATTATCTTGCTGGGAAAAATTGAGACAGTTGCTCTCTGTTTTTTATTGGATCTTTTCTAGCACTAAAACTGTCAAAGTTTCAAGTATATGAGGAAGTGTTAATGTTTTTTCTGTACTCCATTTGTACATGCTAGCATTTCTGTGTTAATTTTACTTTATGTTATCCCTGACTATAAGAATCACATTCATTAGTGATCAAAGGCACAGATTAGGTCATCTGATCTATTTTTATCATAGCACTGTTTTTTGTTGTGTTTTGGGTTTTTTTGGTCTGTGTTTTTTTGTTTTTGTTTTTTTTTTTCCACAAGTGGTATCTGAATAATTTGTCCAGTCTACTTTTTCATGACCTTTTTCCAGTTCTTCTTAAGACTTACAGAGCTATTTCTATTGATATTCATCCAGCATTTTGCTCTACTCAGTTTAATCCAGGTACTTCTACCTAATAAACCTTCAGATTATGCTAAAAATGCTTTTCTGTTCCTCAGGAAAATTCTTGACCACTGAAATGTATCAGTAACTCACTCTGAAGCCAATGGGATATGTGTGTTAAAGGATGAATCTAGCCCCTAATATTTACAGTAATGGTAATTTTGCTACCCTCTTTATCATTCTTGAATCAATAGACACTATAAAATTTGCATCAAAACTTGATGAAAAATACATGGACAGAGGTAAGCACTACAGAAAGGCGTATAAAAGAATCTGCATACTGCTGCTTAGAGCTAATAAATAGGAAACACTAGGATTTCTCCCATCAGTGAATCTATGGCTTCTCAGCTCCTGGAAACTGCTTTTAACCACTCAAATATAGCATTTTAAATACTTTCTTTGAGGAAACAAAACTTATTCTTCTATTCTAAAGTATAAGCCATACCAAACAATCACCAAGTAAAAACAAAACAAAACAAAACTAAAAAAAAAAATCCAAACCTGATCATTTTATAAAACTGCTCATGCTAAAGAGACAGGAACATCAGGCTCATAACAGTAGCTCTTACATCCAAGGAGATAGCTCAAAGAAAGCACTGCTCACAAACTTTCCTCTTTTAGAAAGGCTTCAGAATGTGTAAAGTATGAATTGTTTGTAGGCCAATAGAAAAACAAAACAAAACAAGAGGATAGTTACATTTCTAGTGAAATATAACAATTATTTCTGATGTATTTTCTGCCTAGAAACAATATTCTTTTTTAAAAAAACTTGTATTTTCAAATAATCCCATGACTCCAGAAGATGAACCTAAGGAAAAAAAAAAAAAAACAAAAAAACCCCAAAAAAACCAAAAAAACAAAACAAAACAAAACAAAACCTCAAAAAAACCCCCAACACATTGTTAATAGTCATTAAAAAAAAAAGAAAATGTTGGCAGTACTCACATTTAATATTTTTCATCCAAGGACTGAAAAGGATTTGACAAAATTAAATTAAGCCTCTCAATACTCATGAAGATCTGATAGTCTCTTATAGAATGGAAAAGAGAGATTTGAAAGGTTAAATATTTCAGCAGAGTTCACAAAACAAACCAGACTTAAACCTGAGAGAAGAATTCACTAGTTCTCATAACATTCTATTTATCTGCCTATTATGTGCCCTCATACATTTCTGATATTTATATTCAACATAAAATCAAAAAAAACTTCATACAGTTCTAAACTTTCATATAAGCCTCTTTTTGGTACATTCTCTCACTGTTCTCTTTTTATCTTGAATATTCAGCATATCCTAATAGTTTCCTGAAAGTAAGATTTGCAATTATATAAATGAACCTTTTTTGTTGCAAAGTAGTTTTGCGACCCTGATAATAACCTATCTTCTTTTTTTTGTTGTTGTCTTCTAAATCAGTCAATAACAGACAATTATGTGTAATAGACTTTCCTGTTATTTTTTGAGTTTTAGTTCCTCTTGCAGCTTCAAGATTGAATTCTGCTCCTGAGAAACCCATGACATCCATCTGCATTATGACTGGAGGTTCACCTCTGAGGGATGAATGTATTTCTATGTTTATGATGTGCCCTGCACTCTGCTACTGAAGTTTCCATGTCTGTTTATATTCTTCTTTTTTTTTATAACATTGTTGAAATAATGTTGTAACAGTCATTCATATTCCCTATATTAGTTCTTAGCTTCTCAGTAACTCATCAAAAACCTTGGGAAATGACTTGTCCATGCCTCCTGTTCCTTCGTAACTAATACGTATTTGGAAAGAATTCATTTGGATCCAGCATTTTGTCAACATTTCAGTTAATCTTCCTTTCTGGGCACACCATGATCATAAAACTATTACACAAACCTCCCTGGGATGTTTCCTAGATTTGATCTTCATGTGAGAGGAAATAAATTCACAGTCACAGTAACGTCAACTGCATCTACCACATATTTACCACATTATTTTTTTTTTTATTCTCCATCCATAACTTCATTTCCACCACCACCCCCCCCTGCTATTCAAGAAAACATTTCATGGTGTTTTAGATGCCCCTGGTTAGTTTATCTTAATTTATAAGACTTTAAAAGGGGACGTCAACAGACAGAAACTAATTTATATCCTCTAATCTTTGTGTTCTGTGTGCAATGTATTTTCTCAGGAGATGAAAACTTGCCTTGAATCTCTGATTTTACCAGAAGATTTGCTACTAAATAACAGTGCAATTTTTTCAGATAGGTCAGCTAGGAGGTCCAAATTAGTACCATCAAATATATACTATGACGTCCATGCGTTATTGTTACCAAGAGAAAAACATCCATGAAAAACATTGGTTCTGGTGCAGCTGGGTAAACTTGCAGCTGTTTGTACTAAGGTTTCCTTTGCTAGTGTCTCTCTTACAGGGGATTTTAATAAACTGTACTTAAACTGTTCTAAAGAATAGCAATTGCTGTATTAAAAACTAACAGTCTGTGTAGGTTAGATTTCTTCTTAGGGAAAGCATTCAAAAGAGAAGATCATGCAGAGATCTCTTTGTTTTAGAAAGATCTATCATCTTAGACATCTAAACCCAGAGATTTAACTAAACCTTGTCATGGACACTTGCAATGACAGTTCATCAGAAAGGAAATTAATGGAAGGAATCACGATGCGACAAAATTTCTCTCAGGTTATGAAAAAAATATAGTTCATTAATTCAAAATAAATTTGTTATTTTAATTGATTCTTATCTTTTATATTTATGTCATACCTTTATCTTGATGGAATTTCATGTTTTCTTACTATATGAACTCCTCTGAAGAAAAGTCCCTTTCACAGAAACACATTTTTCAATTTTTCTTACAGCTCCTTAACAGAAATAATGAGGTATAATTAGAGAGTTTTTGGAAGGGTTAAGGGTAATCTTGCTATTTTATGTCCAATCTCTTGATAATTTCTTGGTCCCTTCTCAGCTGTTTAAGAAAGATAAAGATGAGTATGTCAAGCACAAAAATTTAGTCCTACTAAAAGGAGTTTCTAGGTTATAATATAAGTATTATTATTCACAGTGAGATTATTCTTTGGATGAGTACTACAGTAATGATAGTGTTTACAGTGCCGGTGTATGTTTTCCTGTTCTTTCTATTTTTTTTTTTTTTTTCTGTGATAAGTACTAAATAATCTGAAAAGCCTTTGAAAACAATTGTTATTCCTTTTTTTTGAAAACAATTGTTATTCCTAGAATATGTAGTAGAAAAAAATTTCAGTTTTAGATGGTTAATGAGAAATGAGTCCACAAGTTAATCCATTGTGAAATTCTTTCTATCCTTTGTATAGAACATAAAGTACATTCAAAAATTTTTGGTTCTCTTTTTTTTTTTTTTTTTTTTTTTTCCTCTGGAAGGGAGAAGACAGTTTTGGATAATCATAAATTAAATCAGACTTCCAGGGGAGAAGTGATCAAACCAGCAACCATGCTGAGTAACACGGCAGGCTGCTGGCCAACAGAGCCATTTGATTAGGAGCATGGAAAGGAGGGACTGTAATGTAAGACTGGTATGCCCTGCATAGGAGTGGGGGAAATGGCCACTGGAAATGAATGACAGGCAACAAGAATATCTCGAAAGGCAGAATAGGCTGCCTCCAGGCTCCTGAAAACAGGGGAAATCTTTGGAAAAGAGATAAGTGGAAAAAACACCAGACGAGGCTCTCCTGTGTCACAGTATATTTGTCCTCCACATCCAGTCCTACTTCATGAGAATTTTCACTTCTTTAAGTAATGAACACACTGAGGTATTCACAGAACTACTGTCACTGTCTCCTTAAAACCAGACCAAGAAGGGAATAACCTCTGGCCAAAATGTTGCTGCCCCTTTCTCTTTTTAGTTCCCTCTGTCTCAAAGTTATTAATGAGTGTAAATAGCTGCTCAACAACTGTACCAAATCCTTGTGCTTAAGGAAATACAGCAAATTCCTGAGAGAGGTATCAAGCTGGGAATATGGAGGGAGACAGAAGGGCTCCAGAAGAAGGCGAGAGAGCAAGTAGTCTGACTTGACATTAAGAACATCATTCCAGAAACATGAGGTTGTTTACAGCAAGTACCCAGAGACACTTAACCCTCCTATGCCAACCACTTCTGATTTCTCAGTATTACACTGTGAA
Source organism: Podiceps cristatus (assembly GCA_000699545.1). Lineage (NCBI taxonomy): Eukaryota > Metazoa > Chordata > Aves > Podicipediformes > Podicipedidae > Podiceps > Podiceps cristatus. Next base: position 8,398 of record JMFS01116534.1, read on the forward strand.
ACACCATTCATTAGTTAAGTGACCTTTCTGAAGGCAGTTTACAAGGCGCTGTACTGCATAAGTCCGTATGACTTCATCTCTTGTCTGTATTACCTCACTTACTCCACATCTTTATCAATGGTGTGTCATCCAAGACTAATGCATCCTCATTCTTGCAACAGGACCAAGCAGAACAACTTGAGAGAGTCAGTAGATGTACCTAAATCTTTATCTCTGTTAGTTCTGTTTTCAGTTCTAACTCTCTAACTCTGTTAGCTTAAAAAAGACATGGTCATAACATGAGATTTTGCTTATAGAAACTGTGTGCAAAATATATGGCAAATTGGAATTTGCTGGAATTTGCTTAGTTAGTCACAGAAATACCTTGTTGCCATCCAGTTGAATTGAATGACTCATTCTTTGTGTGTGAAGTCAGAAGACTAACTATATTTTATAATATATTATTCCCATTTTAATGGTTTAATCTAAATTTTATTTATTTATTGGGAACTTAGCTAGTATGAATAATTAAAATTAGATACTTGAACTGCACTTGAACAATATCATGCAGACTTTGAGAGATATGTATTTTTGTGGTATGGCTTTTCACATAAAATCCCAGACTAAAAGAAAAAGAAAAAAAAAAAAAAAAAAAGGAAAAAGATAAAAGAAAAACATTAGCAGTACAGTGTTGAAATTTCCTTTAGATGATCACTACATTTTCTTTCACCAAAAAAAAAAAAAAAAGCCTAATCAAGGTGTATATAACAGAAAAGCAATGCTATTGGTGCATCACCTTCTTTCCACTATTCTTTAGGCTTAAATGACTCCAGAGCAGATACTAGTGCTATTTCAGTTACTGTAGGTAGTAAGATTAAAACACTCACTGGAACACTACTGATGTCTCAGACAAGATACCCAATAAATGATGCGTGTGTGCTGTACGGTCCTTTAAGACAGGCAATACACTGGTGTAGCTAAGCAGCTACATTGCCTCTCCCTTGATGAAGAGTTATTCAGATGCTTAGTTAGAATAATTTAGCAGTTCCTCTGAGAAACTTTAGCTATTCAAAGAAATGTTATCAAGGGTAAGGATCTCATCTGATGTTTTTCCACCTCTTCATAGATTTTTTTTTTTCTTTGAGGCAAGCTCATATTCTACCTGATGTGCTGAAGTTCCTTGCTGCAAATCCAATTTGCCTTCAAATATTTGGCACTGCTTCAAGGAAAATGATCAAATGATCAAGTTCACCTTGATCCCTTAATTTTGAAATTGCTTGGCTTGTTCTTTTTCCCACCGTGTTGGGTCGAGATTTTCTTCCCAGGGTGAGTTTCAGTTCATATTCTCTATTTTCACCAGCTGAGTTGCAGATTTGTGGTATGTCTTTCAGTTTGGATTTTTTTTTTCATATGCCAGGCTGCTTGCCCTTGAATGTTTGCCAGGTTAAGAAAAAGGGAAAACATCTAAGTAGCTAAAGGAAGAAGAGAATTCCGAGTGTGCAATAAAAAGAAGAGTTCAAATGGACATTTTTTTTTTTTTTTTTCATTTTCTGGGCTCAAACTTAATCCATAAACTATTTTAATCTACAGCTGTGAGAAATGGTACCTTTGGAAGAAGCACTTCTGTCACTGACATCTTACCTAGCAGGAAACTAAGGAAAGCAGAATGGCCTGATGGTTTTCTTTTCCTTTTTGACACTATGTGAAAGAACATATGGGGCTTGGAGTGTTAATTAGGGATATAGAACTGTATAAAGAAATTGTTCCCTCAGCACTGTTTTCCACTGTGTGCATTATTTCTACCAACCATGGGCACTGAATGGAAAGCTTCACGCTTCGAGTCTCCTCAGTTTGAAGTAAAGAGCCAGGATCTGTCAGTAGACAACTCATGTCTAATGCAGATCAAGCATCAAGGAAGATTAAAACTGCTATTGCCAATGGGTATATGCCTATATTAGTACAGACAGGAACCTGTTTGGGTGCAGTAATTTCTCCGCAACAAAAGGTTTCTCTTGTTTCTCTCTGTTTCCAACTGCCATGATGCATTGTGCACTGGTACAGTATTCCTTCATGGGGAAGGCCAACTTCACTTGGCAGACTTTTAATTCTGATCATCCTTGATTAGTGATTTTGGAACTCATATTGTCATATTCTAAATCATCAGCTCAATAGGACAGTATTTCTGTGTGAAATTATTTTCTTTCCATTCGAGGTGGTCTTTCTCTTTAGTATACTATGGCTCTGATTTCCTTTGTAGAGGACATTCACTTTCTCCATTGAATATAGAGAAATATGTTAAAAAGGAGTCTAGTGAAAGTAACCCGGTATTTCACCAGACTAAATTTAAACAATATGAATACTGTCCAATAACTTTTCTTATGTCATAACAATAATTCTCTTTGCTCAGAAAATGTTAACGAAAACTTTTCATAGAAAGAGAAGGAAGGTCAAATACACTTGCAGAGGGCTTTGCAGTAAATGGAACAAGGGTAAATACAGTTTCTACTAGAAAGTGTGGACAGGACCGGAGTTGGACAAATGACATTTTTTCCTACCTTTCCCAGCTTTCCATCTTTTCTCAGCCTTCCTCAACAAGATTGAAACATTGAGTAGGAATAATTTACTTTAAGATAAGAAGAAAGTTTCATTCAATGTATAATTAGCTTCAAACAATTATCTCTATTTTCTGATAAAATTCAGTCCTCCCTAAATGTATTTAGTGGAGAGATCCTGTATTATTTGTTAGCCAACAAATCAGAAGACAAGTTTCTCTTTACAAATGAGCTAGTGTGGGTTGATAGGTTTGGTTTCTGTTTTGTTTTGTTTAGTTTCTCTTTCTAGAATTTTCTAGAATGGGAATTTACTAATGATCCTACATAATTTTTACAACAGATGTACATGGCCACAACATAACTTACAAGAAGGATCATTTAACATATCTAAACACAATCTCATCCATAAAAAAAAGTGACTTAATCTGTTAAAATCTTGAGGTTGTTAGTCCTTCCTTCCTTTCTTCTTTCCTTTCTTCCTTTCTTTTTTGTGGGGGCACTGACTTTTAAAGAAAATTGTGATTTGAAAACTGTGATAAAACCCCATGCTAAACTAGAATTAAAAATAATTCCATGATTTTTTTTTCTCATAATCCTTTAAAAATAATGTTATAATGTATTTTATTTTCCTTTATTTGTAACTGAGGATTTTTTGATGATGGGCTGTGCTGCCATATGAGATATTTCCAAAAGCACTTTCTGACAGATAATTGACCATTTGACCACTGGTCCACATAGCTGTGGAGTTGTGAGTATAACATTCAACTTCCTTTTTTTTTTTAATATTCTTCTGCTTGCAATTTCATAGCATTCTGGAATGTCCTTTCCCTGCAGAACTGTCAAGAAAGAGCACAGTAATAGAGGTCATCTGTGAATGTAATGAAAAGTCTCATAGGAATAACTCTGCGCATACAATGTCAGCAGAGGTGTAAGCTTTGCTGTGATTTTATTCCAAGCTTGCAGAGCTGTGATTCCTAGTATATGACTCTTTTTTTATGGCCCCTGGTTCAAGTCATGTCAATTTTTTTGGCTAAGAGTCTCTTACGTCTTTACTCTCTCCGTGCATCTGCAGTTAACTATCACATTTTAATTTGAAATTGGAAGGCAAAAGCTAAGGTTATTCTACAGATGTCTGGACATTATTTATTAAAATGTTTTTAAGTTTTAAAAGGTATTTTTTACAAAAAAAATAAAATATTATCATTATCATTGAGAGTTCCCATCCAATTTTGTAATTAATATCTTATTATCATAGGAAATCAGCTGGAAACTACAATATCATGTAAACTACGATATCATGTACATATTTATTGCATTACCCTTACTTTCTATTAATTGATGATCTCATTTTATTTCATGACACAGCAGTCCCAAGTAATTCATTATACATCATTCATATTATGATATCACATGGATATCATATGGATCCTACAAGGTTGCATAGTATGACTTATCATGATTTGATAATGGTCTGTTTTTGACACAGAATGTTATCTTTTTTTTTTTTTTTTTTTTTTTTTTTTTTTTTTTTTCTCTTATTACTTTTAAAAAGGTTTTTTCTTTTAGGGACATTGGATACTCCCAATTTAAGCATTTAAGCTTTTCTAGATATCCCTTCTTTGTGCTGTAATGGAACATTTTGATATTTTCAAAATGAGCAGAAGATAACAATTCAATGTTCTAGAGAGGGAAGAAGATGTTTGCAGTACACTAGAGAAATGATTCAAAGGTAGCACAGTTCACCAGTCCTGTTTGTTTAGATTGCACTTTGGAGCAGGACTGTTTAGTATTAATTAATATTAAGATTCTTAATTAATTTAAACATTCATTGTTACTTTGTATGTAAAACATAAAATTACAGTATTTGCACAATATTTATGCAAGTGTTGGGGTTTGGGGGGGTTTATTCTTTTTTTCTCCTCTCCCATTGTACTTTTTCATTATAGCAGTGGTGTCAGTCTTACCAGCATTCCACAAATTCAACTACCATAAAGGCAAGATGGCACTTGGGCCTGGAAATAGAAATACATTTTTTAAAAAAAAAAAAAAAAAAAAAAAAAAAATACAATAACACCTTAAAATCAACTATACAGGAATGATCTCAAGAACTCTCCTTAAAATCTTACTTTTATCTTATAAATGTGAGCATACTGACTTTTCAGGTCTGAAGCCCTGTAGGGCACTATTAAGGGCCTCACAGGAGCCCCTTTTAAAAAGTCATTCACGAGAACTGAAAAGGATGTAGAGTGATGTCTGCTAGATTTCTGCTCTCTCTTGAACCCAGCTCAAAGGGACGACTTGCCAGATGCTCCTGAGGAGTGTCTTTGTCCTTTGAACTGGCCCAGACCAAACGTCAATTACTCAGTGTCACTATCCTCTGCTGTAGGATGCCTTTATTGAGACACTCTAATATGTGACACAAATCAGACCCTGTGCTGTGCTGTCATTACATATTCTTTTACTATGAATAAAAGTAATTTCAGAAAACCATATTTAACAGTTGTGTGTTTGTGAATGCATGCAATCACATTAGGAACAATCTACATTTTATGCTGAAGTACTATTAAATATATTTTTTGTTTATGTACATTCAAATACTCCAAAAAGTAAATGTTTAGATGAGCTGAAATAAAAAAAATCTGTCATTTCATTCCAAACAGGCAATACTGAAAGAAAGAAAAAAAAAAAAAAGTGCCTTTAGAAACAATGAAAGTTGAAAAAAATTAACATAAGGAGTGGAGTTGCTGGAAAGAGTTGATAGCCTGACTAAATACTCAGAAAATTTTCCATATAATTTTCAATTTATGTTTGAATCTATTCACCTTTTATTTGAAGGTACCTGAGATTTTGTGGGGAAGATGTGTTGTTTTACAGAAAACAGATACAGCCTAGCTGACTGTTGTGTTTCAGTATTATGTCATACAGCCAATTTTGCAAGGGATACATTGTACTGAGCCTCACCCTCCACTAAAATTTTATGAGTGATCCAGAGTTAAATACATGATGGCAGCTAAAAGATCTCTGAATAGCACAAAAATTTTTGGAGTGATAAGTAACAATGAAGACAGAACAATCAGAGGTGGCCACACGGAATCTAGGAACATGTAGCTCACATATGAGAACATAGTGACTCTGGAAAGCTTAAATGTGAAAAAAAGGTAAATCAAATTAAAAAATATTTTCCTATTGCAAAGCAATAAAAAAAGAATGGCTACACAGTTGTGTTTTAGCCCTGGTAGGCAGCTCAGCCCCACACAGCTGCTCGCTCACTCCTCCCAAGTAGGATGGAGGAGAGAAGTGTAAGTGCAGAAGTGTGAAATCTCATGGGCTGAGATAAAGACAGTTTAATATGTAAAGCAAAAGCTGCGTGTGCAAAAAAAGCAGAATAAGGACTTCATTCACTGTTTCCCATCAGCAGGCAGATGTTTAGCCATGCCCAGGAAAGCAGGGCTCCATCACGTGTAATGGTTACTTGGAAAGTCAAATGCCGTAACTCTGAATGTTCCGCACCTTCCAAATTACATCTTCTTTCTCACAGTTTTTATTGCTGAGAATGACATCATACAGTACGGGATATTCCACCGGTCAGATGGGGTCAGCTGTCCAAGCACTGTAAGCACTGTTCAATGATAACTAAAACATGGGTGTGTTATCAACACTGTTATGGTCACAAATCCAAGATGTAACATCGTACAAGTTACTATGAAGAAAAATAACTCTATCCCAAACAAAACCAGTGTAACAGTTAACATGCAAAAAACTCACAAGTGTTACTTAAAGGAGCTCAATCTCTTCACCTTGAATAAAAAGACTGGGAGCTAACATCACAGGTGTGCATAGGTGCCTTCACAATGGGAAATAATTTACTGCAGGGAGGGACAAAAGGTGGCCAGAGGTTAAAGCTAGACGTGGTTAAATCATGTAGTAAATATGTGGTTTTATCCTGAAGACCAATTAAACTTTTGTACAAATTGTCAGGGAAGTTTTTGGGAATCCCTGTACAATTCATGCCTGTAAATTCAGATTTTCAGAAAGATAAATTTTGTCAATCAGACATTATAGTTTCCTTAAGCAGAAGTGTGATAAAGCATAAACCCAGTGAAATATTACAGTTTGCAGGTTTAATTGAATTAAAAAACAATAAATATTTTTTTTCTTTTGGCTGTAATACCAGTTGACCAACTGGACATATATTTCAACCACAGAATCAGACTTTCTTTTTGCTACAATTAGTGTGTCAGCATTAATGATCAAGAATGATAGGTTTCACATGGAGGAGGGAGGGAAGAACCTCTTTCACAATTCTGGACCCAATTTAAATATTAGTTTTGTACTTGTGTAACTAATGGTAGAAACCACTGAACATTGGTGAATCAGATCCCATGCCTCTAGTGTTTGTAAAAATCCATGTGCTTCAGAACAAAAATTAATGAGAAATGGAGTTCTTATAGTGATTGATATTCTAGCCCAGCCCATGGCATACTGTCAGTATTAAAACAGGGTAAGAATGATATGGGAGTGACTTTGCAAAGTAAGAAAAAGCAGTTGGGCATAGCATTAATGAGAATGAATAATACTCTTCAGAGACAAGAATGGCTATGTTAATGTTCCCAGTAAAGTCCTGAGCATGTTGAGCATGTACTATATGTTTCAGAGGCCTACCCAAAGTTGAATCTTTATGCAGTTGATGAAAACCTTCATCTCCGATTCCTCAAACATAATTGTTCAAACCCACTGCTTCTGTCAATGACTAGAGCTACACAGACTCCTCAAGAACTTCACTCTGCTTCTCCAGTCATTTCCGTTTTTTTTTGGTTTAGTTTTTGTTTTTCTTTATCCTGTGAAAACCATGCACATTACCATTAAAGATGATAGAAGTGTTTGCACAAGATCTGTATAATAGAGGCCATAAAAGTTTCCACCTGTAACTTAGTAACCTACATGAGGAGAAAAAATTATGATGCTATTATAACAATGTGTCACAAAGCTTTTTCCTAATGAATAGGGTTTAATTAAAAGAGTATGTTGTTACATTTTCATATTAATTTAACAAAATTCACTGCTTTTCTTTAATGTTCTCCAGCTTAGCATTCTAAGGACTATGAGTTATCAAAAAAAAAAAAAAAAAAAAAAAAAAAAAAAAAAAATTCTCAATGAGTTTCATAGCTTCATGTTGTATTATAAGAAGGATGAAATAGAAGATACTTGTCTGTGAAAATGGTCAAGACCCTGACACTGTACTGAGAACTCCTTTCAATTGCAGTCTTTTTGATGACTTCCTTCACAAGTTTTCATTTGCTAACCCACTAGTGTCCTTACTCCTCAAGGTCCCCTTTACAAAGCATAATTTTCTATCTTTTCAGTGAGCAATAACAACAACTATTATTGGCATTTATTGTTACATGCTGAGTTTTATGGCAGGAAGTCAGATATTCTCTGTAACTTTCTCTGTTGGCCCAATTGACCAAAGTTTTATTGCTGAAGCTAACACTAAGGCAAATAGCTAGGTTTCTACTCTGTAGAAATGTTGTTACAAGGTTACTACCATTTTATTTTATTTTCCAAACTAAAAAAAATAACTTCGGCAAAATATCTAGCTGTAAATAAAAAGAAAGCCTATGTCTACATAAAAAAAAATAATTTTAGAAATTACTTATTTTTTTTTAAAATATTACATCCCACAGTATAGTAAATGAAATGGACTTTTGCATGCACAAACCCATTCCTGTACTAATTTAATTTATTAGTGTAAAACCACCATCAAAAATAAAATAGCAAGATACAGGCATTTTAGTACATTTTTAGAGAAAAGTAATTATCTTTTCAAAAAGCTCTTCCTTAGAAGCTTACTGCGCACAAAGAATCCAAAATGCAGATTAAAAGCAAGTACACTGAAACATGACCTTATACCAGAGTTCATGAAGAAAATTTATACAAAAGTCTCTTTATAAATACCCACATTCCAGCTACATTTTCTTACAGTTGCATTCAAGTCAGTTCTCATTCTCGTGCCCTGTTTAATTCGATTATGTGTGGGTTTATTTGCTTGACAGACATAGAGTCAATTAATGCTAACACATGCTAAATCCTGTAACATCTTCTACTCTGATATCCACCCGAAAGTACCTTTGATAGTGTCAGCAGTTCACATTCTAAATTTAGACAAAATAATTATCTGAAGAATGATAGGTTTTATGCATATCAACAGCCATTCATAGAGCGGGATCTGCTATGGTCCATTGTGTTTGTAATCCATGGATTACATTCTAAGTACGCATTGACATGAACAACAGTAACAGCTCCATTATGGCCTATCGTCCCAACTAACCGTGAATTTCAAAACATTCTCCTCTCTATTTCCACAAGCTTATGTTGCCTGTTCCTTTTTTATAAATATTTGTAAACAAAAATACCAATGAAATGCAGAAGACACAAAATGGTCCTAAATGATCTAATTTTAGAGAGGATTTTAAAGAACAAAAAGAAAGAAGGCCAAATGTGACCCCTGCTCTAATTATGTTATTTAAGGTTCCAACACCAAAGCATCTGTCACTTCACTCTAGTCTGGGAGAAATAAAATCACTTCATTAAAAGAAAATAAATTGAAATTTCAAGGTGCTGAGTGTTCTTTCTAACAGAAAAAAACAGAAACAACAACAAAAAGCAATTCATTAAGCCAAACCTTTAATAAGTCTCCAGTCTTTTACAGATGGCAGTGATCATTTTCATTACTATACTATACATATAATAGGTAAATTCATATAAAACGGAATATCTGACTACACTTGCTATTTGTATCTTAATTTTTTCCCTAATCCAGAATAGCTATTTGTTGAAACACCCCATACTTTATCCTGATGCTTGCAACTCTCAAGATGATAATCTGCTATTAACCATCTTATATATAAAAGCAATATTGTAGTACAGTTATTACTAATAGTGATATTTGTTTTTTCTTGGCACAAGATGGTTTTGAAGCCTCTGATAAGTACCAGTGAACAGCTTGAACAATAGTTTTGCCAGGGGTACTGTGTTCTGCAACACTGACTGATGGCAAACTCCACATTTTCAGCTTTTGACCTAATATATTGATGCAAAACAAACACAAGTCATAAAGCCTGATGCCATCTCCAGATCCCCTAGTAACCATATTAACCCCAAGAATGACCTAAGAGAAAGGACAATTTCTTTTTCTGATTTATTCTGTTGAGTGAGCATGCAATGCAAACTATTTATTTCTATCATATTGCTCATCTGTACAAAAATGACAGTATGGCCAACAACAGAGAATTATTATTAGGATGGGGTTTTTTTTACAATTTATATATCTAAAAGATAGTTTGACTCTGCTTCAGTTAGGAATCTATCCAGATTTTCTTACAACTTCAGATGTTGAGAAGCTGGAGTTTTTTCCACATCTACAAGTATATAATGAATCGAGAAATAAACTAAGATCTGAGAAAATCTGTGGTAGTATTCTGTTCAGGAAGAAACGTAGGCTTTCAGTCATGTGGTTTCCTGAGCAAACCATTGAGACTTTTCACGTTTTTTTGGGGGCAGGTTTGGGTTATTTTTTATTATGTAAAGAAAGTATATTTGATAAAGGGGTTGCACAAATATATTCTAGCATCCTTTCTTCAGGAAATCTTCGTCTAAGGTTTAGGAGTTTTAATGTCTTCAACTAAATAACTGTGTTGTGTTTGACCACTGAAGTCACATAATAATATTGCTACTTCCTCATTAGAAGATTGACAAATTCAAGCTGTCAAAGTGATTACCTAAATTCCCCTGCATAGATTAATTTGCATGGGCATTGATAATGCTTTTTTCCTGCAGACTATTTTTAGGAAATTTCACCCAAATGTACTGTTGTGGTTTAACCACGCCATATAAACAAGATGAAAGTAACTATATATATGTTATATGTTATATAATCATTGTGTCCCAAGTGTGTTTGTGGATATGTTAACCTATTTTCCCTACTAGAAAAAATACATGACCTCTGAAATTGTTATGTTTTCTTGCTAAAATTCATAGATCATGGATTTCAAAGCTTTTATGTAATACACAGGTAGTTTGGAACTGAAAAGAAATATACTATTTCCCACCCTAAAGCTTTTCAGGTATAATAGAATCTCCATCTGTGAATCAGCATGTGTTTAAATATGTTGTCTTTAAATCCTCTGACAATATACGTGATATGTGACAGTACTTGTAATACATTCCAAAAATCCTGTGTGTTCTATGTTCTAAAGGAAAAGTAAGCATGTAAATTGTTCAGTAAATAGATATAGGGTGGGAAGATATTCATACTACACCACTAAAAGTGGAAAAGATGGCATATATTGCTATAAGCTACTTCTAAATTCCAAACATTTTCCCATAAGAGGCATGAACTAACACTTACCTCTAAATCTTATGTTGTGTCAGTGCTACAGGATAGGGCTGACTTTAGTACAGCAACATTCCCTTGCCTGAAATTTTTTTGAACAAACTTCATCTTTCCACTTTGAAGATCATTGAAAAGAGAAGATTTTCCTTTATAATAAAGATGTCATTTTAACAGGTTTTACCTGTAAGTACTACAAGGAATCTATCTGGATAGAATAAACTGCTATTCCTTTTTGAGGTCCCCAGTGTGCAATACATATCAGATTTTAGTGTTCCTAAGTGAAAGAAAATAAAATTTATATGTTAAAAAAATAGTCTTAGAAAGGTTAAGGGTGATACAGAGGGTTTAATATGCATAAGAATGAAAAAAATCCTTATAAAACTATATACATCATGTTTTCACTTGCTTATAATTTTGTCATCAGATGACATCCTAATTCTGTTTATTGATCTGCAAACCTGAACTACTTGCTCAAAATACATATTTTAGGTAAAATATCTTGACTGATATTTATATCTGCCTGCTAAAGACTTTTGCTGGTTTTCTGAATCTGTAAATTTAAGAATACAGCTTTCGGACTTAAAGTCTGTAACTTTGTATGCAGTAGCTTTACAATACAAATCACATTTCTAGTCTCCTTTCATTTTTAGGGCTCTAGATTTCATTACCAATTTAAAATTAGAAAGATCCTAGGCTTAACCCTGATTATGCTCCAAAGCTTATCTGTATATTTTTCTGCTATTCGGGAACTGTTATGTGTGCTCATATACCTGTAAAATGTTATATTTATACAGTATTAGATATATTTAAAAGACACTCAGAATATCTAATTATGTGTTGATCAGTGTTAAAAACCAAAGCCAAGCTGAAAGACAGTAGTGTCTGCATTTGACTCATTTCATACTCTGCTCTTTGAGTAACCTTAAGTCCCTTGAAAGCAAATCATATAAGATTTCTATTAAGGGAAAAAAAAAAAAAAAAAAGAAGAAATAGAATTTCTGGCAAACATCACAAACATGATAAAATCTTTAAAATCAAACCAAGGAAAGAAAAGAATAAATAAATAGTCCACTGCTGAATTTACATGGTTGAATAAGAAAACATTCAAAACAACACTCAAAGCATGTTCTATTTAATTAACTGGCTTTATGGCTCCAAAAGTTTGGGCTGATTCAGTTGAGTTATTATTTAAATGAAACCGGTATACTACTACCCAGCTACATGCAAATTCATAAAAGTCTTCATAACAGATTCAGCAGAATGCAACAGTGCTGAAAAACAGGAAATGTTTTTGTTAAGAGGCTCTGTACCTGTTTAAAAATAAATAAATAAACAAACAACCCAAAACATACAAAATCCCC
>KL284198.1:0-19985 GCA_000699545.1 Podiceps cristatus
TCTTTCTGATTCTCCTTCCCACCCTATGGGGTGGGGAAGAAAACAAAACAAAACACCCCCCCATCGCCCTCCAAGAAAAACCACCCAACCCCCCCCAACAACAAAAAAAAAGTGGATATTATTAGTAAATTATGGAAAGAGAGTAGAAGCCATTAAAAAAGAAAGGTAGAAAAAGAACGTTATTTTATAGAGTCAGAAATACTTAGTAGGGCATTAATTAGGTAAATGTGTAAGCATGTTTTTGCAGAAATTGAGAAAGGCAGAAGTAAATTAGTTCTAAGCAGGGAGGGAAATAAGGAGTGCATATATTGTAATACACAGATGTATTTTTAGATATATATGTATTATAACCACAAAAATCAGACTAGGGTTAAAAAAAATTACTTAAGTGGTACATTCTGTAGATCTTTCCAAATAGCAGTTGGTATTCAAGCAATTTGATACATTGGTAAGTTGAAACATCTTCAGCTTTCAATATTGTTTCATGATATGCTGCTTTTCTGTTCTCTAATTTTCAAAAGTTTTAAAAAATACTGCTCTCAAGCCCCCTTTTTTGCTTTTGTAGTGCATCATATATACTACCATTGCAATCTGTTGTGTTCAGTTTATCAACTTCCATTTAAAACAAAGTGGTGAACTCTGATTGCTGGCTGTCCCATGCCAGCAGTAGCACTTTACTCCTGTAGAAATGACGAAACCTGGCAAATAAGCAAGAGTCATTAAGAAAACGGTGGAATGTATCACAGTTAAGATGCCAGCAATGCTGACCCCTTATTATACAAGTATTTATTCAAGCAGTAATTTTTGAAGAAGAGGTACTGATGATGAACTATAATTATGCTGGCCTAAGTGTTCCCATTTTCTCATTTTGCTATTGCGGTACACACCCATTTAGAGATTATCATCTTCCTATTATTTTGTGAGATATTTTGAACAATAAATTTGTGGGAAAAGGTATGAACTACAGTGAGAGTAATTTCAAAATATCTATTTTTTTATAATACATATTAGCTGCTTAAATCCTATGCCGGAATTCAAGAGCTGCAAAACAAAACAAAAATCTTTTAGGGCATCTGAACTGTGAAAAATACTCAGATTGGGAAAACTAATGGGAATTCAGCAGCATGAGAATGAATGGTTTCTAATAGAAATGACTTCATTCTAAGAGATAATAAAGAAATTGTGAAAACTGAGGAAGATAAATTAAAAAACATATGGAAGCCACGAATTCATACAGCATATTGGCAGTTGGGTGGTATAACTGGTCCTATCTCTTATCTTTGTGTTCTTTCACAGTATTCTTGGTGCTTTAGTTTAGGGAAATTAAATACCAGATTTTGGAGATGTTGAAAGCATTGAGCTAGTTCGTGCCCTGTTCTCCTTATCACCTATTTATAATACTATAATCTGTAGGAGAGTATGTTTACAAAATTTAGTAGCAGAAATCTTTGTTCAGATGTATATGAGAACACAGAATAGAAGATTAAATCAGTTTAGTGTAGCAATGTGCTCTAGCACAGTCCTCTAGGTAAGCTTACGAATATTCCCTTTGGCTTTCCATACAGGCAATATGCAAAGTTGATTAGCATAAAGATACTAGCAATTTCGGTCAAATCTGGGTGCCTAACTACATACTCTGGTGTACCCTGATGGGCTGGTGACAAGCTAGCCATCGTGATTACTTTTTTTTTGAGCATAAAATGACCTTGATGCAAGCAAAGACCCTTTTATACAACTGACCTGTTAGTTTCTCCCTTCACTTATGACTGACAACATCACAGTGACTGGGTTCTTGTCTTTGTTAGCAGCGCTGGAGTGAATACTCAGGTTCCCACCCTGGGCATAGGCAGAGCCCTGGTGTCGGCTCTGGTGACCTGTTTTGAGCAGTGGTATGCCAATGTTTTCTTTATAGCAGCTCCAGAACCACCTGGGCTTTCTGCAGGTTAACTTTTCTCTGTGCCACGCTGAGCAAAAAACTCATCCATCCACTGTAGCACCTTGCAACTTTACCAAGAGTGCTGGGACATTACTGACCTTAGTCTCACACTTGCCAAAGTCTTCTGCTGTACTGGTCCACACATGTCTGCTTGGCAGTCTGTTTACTCTTGTTCCCAATTGTGGTCTGTTTTGTTTGTTTGGGGTGTCCGTGGTGTGTTGTTTGGGTTGTGTGTGTGGGTTTGGTGGTTTTTTTAGTGTTTTTTTTTTTTTTTTTTTTTCTTTTTTTCCTCCTTCCCAGCAGCCCTCAGGGCCAGCCCTTTCCTGGTCATAGCTGCTGGTGGGCTGGGCTTGAATAATGAACAGGTCCGGGCAGCTCCCAACTGCATTTGTTGCAGTAAGTAATAACACTTCTTGCAGGCATGTGAAGCCTCATGGCACAGTGTTGGAGGACTCAGAGAGGGTCAAAGGAGCCAGACCTGATGTAGTCTAAACCCTTTTGAAAATAAGGATGAACTTGGGTTAGTCTTGTACTCAGTTTCTTTTGCCGAGTGAGGCTGGCTGCACCAATACATCAACTGAGTGGAAGATGGATAGACAAAGAAGTGACTGCAAAGTTAGAAATACTGCAACTTGGCAGTAAAGGTACAATATGCTATTTTGTACAAGGGACATTTTGTATAGAAAAAAGATATATACACACACATACGCACACTGAGTGATTCCTCCATTTTTAAATACTACTTGTTAGGGTTGTGAAAACTCTTAGCAAAATTACTTATGCCTAATTACTTATGGGATACTGGAAGTGTAGGAGGTTACGAGAGAGGAAAAGAGGCAGGCCTTTTGAGAGACCTCAGACTTCTGTTATGGTTGGCTAAGATATACCTACCAAATGGGATGACTCTGAGAAAGGGGTCAGCAGAACAAGGACCAGCCCCCTGTGTGGAACAGGATGGCTACTTGGCTAACTTCAGTATATAGCTGCACACTTATGTCCTTCTTTTAATTCAACAAGGGAGTTAGATCTTTGTGGAAAAATAGGTGCCATCCCTGATCATCAGCCAGACCAGGCAAAATTGTTTTTGTTTCTTGCACTTGCAGATGAAAGTAGGGAGAGATGTTATGTAGGCAAAAGGGACATCTTCAGATCTTCAGGAACTTATTTTCCACTTAAGGATGAGAGCAGAAAAGACTAACTCCTGAGCCTGTTTCTAATGCACTTGATGCACCAGCCCTATGTCAGCCTGTATTTAGAGAGATCATTTGGCCTCCAAATACACAGAAAATAGTGTTAGAAGTATTATCCATGTACATATTTTTGAATGCTTTAGTATTTGTTTAGTATTTGTTTAGTATTGTAATGGCTAAGATAAACCATCAGAAATATAATGCCTGGTAAGAGTTTACTGGACTTTAGCATGTTGCTGTGTTGTTGTGGTTTGTTTTTTTTTTTTTTTTTTTTTTTTTTTTCCAACCATAAACATCTATTTGCCTGTCCTCTTAATTAAAAATGTCAAAAAATATACTAGGTGTCTAAATTGGAATGAATTCATGGAACATTTATTCTGACAGATAGTTCAGGTCATACTTGAATTCTCACCAAGGTGGAAATGGAGTGATACTAAGGAAACTAATATTCTAGTGTCATCACAGATTTGAGTTTTCCCAGGAAAACAGAGGATGTAAAAAAGAATATCTACCTGGGGTTCTGCTGAGCTCTAAGGAACACGAAGGATGTCATAAGACCTAGCCCAAAGTGTTTTCTTGTACTTTACTGATTACAATACTGCAGCTAGTCATGACCACTTGTTCCATTTTCTAATTGGGCTTTTAAAAATCTCTAAATACTGAATTTGCATTTTTCTTGTTCATGACAATCCCATGGATATTTTCCTTGCTCTTCTTAGATCACAAAGGAATTTCATCTATGGTCCTATTTGTAACCTTTGTTGCCTTTTAGTTTTTTCTGTTTTTCACCTGATCCCAAACAAATGCCCAGGTCCAACTATTAGTTCAATAGCTGCATTTCTTTGAAAGCCCTAATGGAATTATCCCCCCAGCAAAACAGCATACAGTACCATCACACACAGATTGCCCTTTTCTAGTCTATTTTTACCTGTCTTTTGCCAGTCTACAAAATTTCTGCAATTTTAAAGAATTCTTGTTGTATTAGGTTCTGGGAAATGAAACAAATCACTGATCTGTTTTAATAAATACTATATTGTCACATATTTGTTATCTAATTTATCCAGTGATTAATCAGTTTAGGTTTCAATATACATAATACTGATAAGATTTAGTAGATCATATATTTGATTCAGAAGATGTATTAGATTTAGTAGGTCCTGACTTCAGTTCAACATAAGATGACTTTTTCTGTCTTATGACGATATATGTGATTTCCAAAAGCAATGTATCTGGTTTTGAACCATCCTCCACTGAAAAGGGAAAAAATTGATTTATTGCAAGGGATGAAACATTTGTTTTAGGAATCTGAATATAGAAATTACCTACATTTATATTAGAATTTCATAGCAAAGCAATATACTGTGCATGTCTTCACATTTCATATACTGAAAGTAATATTTTGATCATGATAACTTTATTGCATGTACTGCTGAGTTCTGAACTGAAAAGTGCTTTACTCTGTAGAATAGAAAAATCAATTTAGCATAAGGTGATCTCATTAAATTCTATTTATCCAAGATTACAATAATTTAGAAGAAGATTGAGAGTGAAAGTAATTGTTCTTTTATTAATCCAAGTAGCTTTTAAAAAGAAATCTGCTGATTAGGAAGCTCTACTTGACTTCTAACTTAAATCTTCTAGGACTTACTCCAGGAGGTTCTGATTTCAGTGATGTCTTCTGATATCATAAGCAGCTACGGCCATACCTTGCTGAAGTCACAGAACCAAGATGGACTAACAGGTTAACATGATCTCTCTTGACAACTGATGATTTAAAAGCTGAAGCTTTAGGCAACCCTTTCACTTTTTAGGGATATGTAGGTTTCTGGTTTGAGTTTGAAAAAATAATACAGTGCTTTGAAGATACAGTGCAATCCTCAGGATGTTATAAAAGCTATTTTGGAAGCCAGCTCCATGTTCCAGGGTTCCCTGGCTGACCCTTATGGATGCTAAGTCCTGCCTCCTATTTTTTTTGCATGTAAGGGTGTAATGGTTCCTTCCAAACACAAGAAGAGAGGAAGAACTGCCAGGAGATCCAGACTTTCACATTATGCCTCCATCAATGTCCCTGAAAATGTTGTTGGATTTGAATTAGACTTTTCCCTTTTTTCCCTTTTCTTTTCTTCCCCCTTCCCTGATTTTGAATCCGTGGTTTTAGTATGAGTTTTTCTTTAGATACTCCATTGGTAAGAGCGACAGGTTACAATATACTGGACACTTCATTAAAATGTTCATTCAGTTCAGCTGAAGAAATGACTGTTATGTCTTCAATTTGCAACTACAAGCTGTAGACACTCAGTTGCATCTGACAATTTTTGACTCAACTCCAGTGAATCAAATGTAACTGCTGAAGCAGGGTCATACAGTCTCTATATGTTTTTATTCATTAAACTACTGTATCTAAAGGGGGGGGTGGGGGGTGGGGAATCAAACTTCCTAATAGACTCTCACACAAAATTCAGCCCTTTACTTAACAAATGTTAAAGATGACAGAAGTCCTTATACAGTAATTAAACTAAACGTTTCCTTACATTGTGAGGAAGAATGGTGGACAGAGTGTCCAAGAATAGCAGGAAGTTGCTGGTTCATGGGTGTAAACTGAAAATATGGAAGGATCTCTGTAACTGAGCAAGCCCATGGTTTCTGTGTCCCAGATCCCACACTACCTTGGATTGTGCCCTGTCCCTGCACTCCGCCTCTTTGCGGGCCATGCTCTGTTCAGCTGTATCCCAGTCTGGAGGTACACAACCTGCATATTTAGTGAAGTCAGGTGTTCTAGTTACTTCGATCTTTCTCATGCGTTTTGCTTTTAGTATTGGCAGAGAAAATGTATGAAAAACTAAGTTCTTGTATTACACCATCTGAGTATCCACCTAGTTGGTGGTTTAGTAAGTGAGGTTTAGAATAAATGGAGAGGAGGTTTAAAAGGACTGGTAAAACGGAGTGTTAGTTTAGAGGTATCTTTTTGTTTATTCAGAGATCTCAGATTGAAAAATGTGCTGCTGCCTTGAAAATAGATGTATAATTTTTTACATAAGATGCCAGTACTAGAAAAGTTCCTTTTTGCTATATTAAGGTCAACTGTTTTATAAGTCTGCGTACAGAAGATCAGTGACTATGACTAATGTATCTATTATGCTTTTTAATGTTTTTGCTGCCAAAGTAGTACTTCACTGATTTTAGATCAAGGATGAAATTCCAGTGGTGACAGTCAATTGTACAGTGTGTCAGGTATAGCATAGATCCTGCAAAGAGGCTCTGAGGAAAGAAATCTTATTGTATTTTAACTAACTTCTAGTTTTTCACATTTTAATGACATTTGGCTTTGAGAAGTTCAATGGAAAGATCTTCATATGTGAAATTGTTTCAGAATAATTCTAAATGAAAAGTTCACAATAACTAAAACTGGAACAGGTGAGCAAGAAAATAAAAATTTTTAGTCCTTTCTCTCCTTTCCAGAACTAGATAGGTCTAGGTCTTTGTGCTGCTTCAGTATTCTCCTTTCACCAAAATGATCTCAAAAGAGGTAACTTTTCTGATGGCTTAATCATCTTCTGCTGAAGTTCCTGGTTTTATTTTTTAATTTTTTTGGATACAAGACTTGAGCTAGATTTGTAGAAGAGATATTTTTGTGCTTTACTTAATATGGTACTTGAGCGTATGCTTCAGAACAATGATGCTTTTACATGGTGTTGCGCTAGAGAAAGACCTGAGCAAGCAATGCAGGTTGCTTCAGAATAAGTCAGTAGCTCCTGTGACTTTATGAAGACTTTTTTGATTTCCAGAGAATTGATAATAAAAGGAAATGTGATGCTTCACTTTGTGCGGTAGGACAGGTTCTGCAGCATGAGGTAGAATGGTTACTGACCAAAAAGAGCTAGACCGGTAGATTCACTTTTACACATTATTTGATAATTAGATTTTAAGATACCTACGTGTGTCTGGCTGTGCTAAATAAGCCATTTGTAGTTAATGATTTCTACTTCCTTTAACGGAATGCTTAGCAAGTCTCCTGCTTGGAGATTCAAAGTAGTGAGATGACTATCATTGTGGGGGATTTCTCTGTTAATAAGATAAGCTATCCTAACTTCTGATTTTGTTCAGAGTGGTGGTGAAAGTAAAATGACTTCAAATATTTGTTGAAATGATAAGTAAATCACAAGTTCAAGCTTCTTAAAACTTTAATTTGTTAGAGTATTTAGATAAACAGTGGGATTGACGTAAACAAATGGAGCAAAACCGTGGCATCTCAATACTGCAGTTCTGAAAGGAAGATTAGAAAGTCCTAGTGACATAAGGTTCTGAGTGTGCATGTTTTTTCTGAAAAACTGATTTTTTTTATTATGTCTTGAACTTGGTGTTTCTTTATAAAGGACTTCCAGCTATACACTGTCAAACATAAACAACTGTACATATCCATGAATAGTGATGACTTTCATCATTACAACCCACCCTTAAGAAAGCTTCAGAAGTTCTGTTTTGAAAGGTTAAACTACAGGTGCTCAGAGCTGCTTCTAAAATATCTCATGGCTTTATTTTTGCTTCAGAGTACCTTTGCTTTGCCTTTTCCTCCATTTGTCAGTCATATGTGTTATTTGATATTGTATTTCTCCCATGATGGATTTTTTTCTAGTTGTGTGTTGTGTTGCTAACACCATTCTGTCTCGGATGTATCTGTGATGTGGTACTTTGATGTTTTCCTGCAGTATTGCTTGTCATCTTAAATGTATCTGTGGAAAACAAAATATATCTTTAGACTGATCAAAAAACCCTCAAAATACCTGTTTACAGCTTGGTACTTGTTTTGAAGAGTTGTTTATAGTAGGGAGAGTTGAGGACCAATGTCTGTAGATAACTCTGTCTCAGCACTTGGAAGCTAAGCAGAAAAGTAACGTAGATTCATTTCACTGTTGAGATAACAGATTCCTAAATCATAGAATCAAAGAATAGTTTGGGTTGGAAGGGACCTTTAAAGCCCATCTAGTCCAACCCCCCTGCAGTGAGCAGGGACACCATTACCCAGATCAGGCTGCTCAGAGCCCCATCCAGCTTGGCCTTGAATGTTTCCAGGGATGGGGCTTCTGCCACCTCTCTGGGCAACCTGTGCCAGTGCCTCACCACCCTCATTGTGAAAATTTCTTCCTTATGTCTAGTCTATACCTACCCTCTTTTAGTTTAAAACCATTACCGCTTGTCCTGTCACAGCATGCCCTGCTAAAAAAGTTTTTCCCCATCTTTCTTATAGGCCCACTTTAGGTACTAGAAGGCCACAGTAAGGTTTCCCTGGAGCCTTCTCTTCTCCAGGCTGAACAACCTCAACTCGCTCAGCCTGTCTTCGTAAGACAGGTGCTCAGTCCTCTGATATACAGAAATAGCCAAAGTAAAAGTGACACAGGATTTTGAAGACCTAGAGATCCTCAAAACATAAATCTTCTGAGAGCAGAAAAAGGATAGCATCCTATGGCATGTTCCTTCAACTGACAATTCAGTGCTTAACTCTGTTACTACCTATGTTATCAATGCTGTATGCAGAAGGAGAGACTTTCAGTTATTCATTTGGAGTTTATAGCTCTTTCCAGACGTAAATGTATTTCTTCACTTATTGCTAGTCATAGCCCATAAATGAGGAAAGGCAGACAGGTTTTTGGCAATGAAAGAGAAACTTGTTAACTTTTATTTTTGGAAAGGACCCACTTGATTCAGCTGACCTGCACAGTATTTAATGTTGTGCAGCATTTTTTTCCAACATGAAGCATTTTCATGCTGCCTTTCTTTTTTTTTTTTTTTTTTTTTTTTTTTCCCAACAGGTTCAGGTATTTGCACCTGACCCTATAGTTTAGTACTTTAGTCATAAAGCTCAAGAGCTGAGCTTGTCTGCCCTATGAGTATTCTGGGGCTTCCCTTGCTGCGATCCTCTTTTCAGGGGGCTGGTCAAATTCCAGACCCTTTGCCGTTCAGCTCCACCTGAGCCAATCACCCAAGGACCTTCAAAGGAAGAAGGGTTCAGTTTGCAAGATGCTCAACTGACTCGTGCTGGTGGTCTTACAGGAACTGTCATAATAGTGCCTTTCATCTTTGACTTGAGAGAAGCACCTGACACGTTTGCACCTCTGACTGTTTCTGTACTACTAAATAAAATGGAGGCCAGGGTCTGTTCTCTGATCCTTGAGGTCAAATGGAACAGACTGGCCACATCCATGTTTCTGGGCACTCGTCTGTAGTCTCCCATGAGCCCATGTTTATCCATACTGATAAATAAAAGAATGACAGGCCAGTTCTGATGCTGGACTCCTCCTGGCTGTGGGTTGTACTACTCCAAACAGCTTTCTCTGAGGGAAATCGGCATCCCTTGGCCTCAAAGCTGGGGCTTGGTCCTGGACCACCATTTAGTTATTCATATGGAAGGCTTTTATAGACATTCCCCTGGCTTCAAAGTGAGTGTTGAGGACCCATCTGAAAGAAGTGCAAGAGATGAAACTGGAGCTCTAGAAAAACTACCCAGTAGTCCCTTGTTAAGACAGAACTTTTCACTCTCATACCGTCTCTCTCTACCACTCCTTGTTACGATAAGATTGTGTTAAAGGTGAGTGAGTGTTTTGCCTCCCAAGAGTTTCAGGCCATATGGTTTCTAAGCAGTCTTTTAAAAAGTTATTTTATTTAATTTTGTTTTTAAATAAAGCCCATAGAAAAATACAGCTGAAAAGACCCTCAGGAGGACTTTTGGCACACTATTATTCAGTCTCCAAGCAACTGATCTGTGGTAGTACCTAAAGCTTCTTAAGGTGTTCTACAAAATAACTCCCCAGTCTGAAAACCCTGCACATATTACTCATGAGCTACTGAAATACAAGCTCAAGTGTCATCATTAAAAAATATAAGAATTTTCCATTAAACAGTATTTTACAAAGGAGTTATGTTTATTTACCTAAAAACTAAATAAATTACTTTTAAAAATATTTTTTCTGGAATATGCTAGATAAATCAGATACAGTATGACCCTCTTTTCTTAAATCCATCATCCATTTTTTAATTACAAAGATCCCTCTGTCTGTGTCCACCCAAAAGCAGGATCAGCTGTAGCTATACCATCCTGTATATGCTTGCCAAACCTCCAGCAATAGTACTCAGCAAATTCCCATTAAGTCCATTCCAGTGTTTCCTATCTATTACATTGTCTTTGCTCATAATTAACCTATATCTACCCTACTGTAAATTTAGTGGCTTATTTCTTGTCTTGTCACTTGTGGACAGAATATACCCATTACAAATAACTATGTACAAAAGCTCTTTGTTTTTCCCATTCAGTCGTTTTATTAACTGTCCCCGTGAAGTTAAGGCATCTTTGTGTGTGTGTCTGTGTAGGAATAAAAGCAATTTTCCGTGAACAGGAATGGTGGGAGAAGGAGGAATTAATGAGTCTCCCTAAAAGCCTGTTCTTGCTTTCATCCTGCCCGTTGTGTACATTCCCACTAGCTAACAGCCGTGTTGTGAAAAGCAGTATCTTTAATGACAGCACTCCAAGGTTATTCCTTGCTACTTAATAACTGGTGGGAATGCGGTAGGGAGCACAGAGTGAGTCTAATCTGGGTTGAAATAATAGTTTAGAGGTAAAAACAGTGTGGTGGATTTATAAAGAATTGCAGATCTATTTCTTGGAGACTTCCCCCCAAAATAAGGCCCTGCTTACCGCCTCTGCTCATAGTAGAATCCTCCTTTGACTAAACACAACTACTTCCACGTTGTCATTTTCAAGAATCAGAATAGGAACTCCAGGGTCATTGTGATGAAGAAGTCTTTTCAATGATTAGAATTAAGAGGTTTCTCTCTGTCTCCTGCTGCTCAGCTAGTCGTTGTTTCAATAACAAGAAGTTACCCCGCAGTGATGGTATCAAACTTTTCTGCTTCCTATGGTGCATTCAGAGGTCAGCTGCAATGAGAATACAGAAGTCTGTTTGACAGAATAAAAGGAAAACTGCAACCTTATAAATCATCATGAAAGAGGTAAAAATTGATGTCTCAAGAAAATAGGATTACATTTTTGTTCAGATAGGAGGATAAGGGAATGGGTTATATTTCTGGACATCTTTGGGAGAAGAGAGAAGTAAAGACTCTGCAGAATTTACAGCCCCATAAAGCAGTATTGGTTTTGGCTGGAATTGCCACAATGTGAAGGTTGAAGGTGAACTTTCTGCATTCCCCCTCACATTTTGAAAAATTATTTTTACCTGTGCTGTGAAGATGATTTTTGAGAAAAATAACCCATAAAGCTTTAAATTCAAGGACAGGGATGTTGATCAAAGTCTTATTTTCAAATGCTATGCTGGTCCATATTTGAGAAAAAATGGTTGTCATACATCTAAATACCTTGATAATTTTTCTCTTGGCTCCTTTGCTTCCCTCCAATTTTCCTCCTACTGGCTATTTATTATGGAATCTACTGTCATGAAAATATCACATTTTTTTTTTTTTACATAATTATAGATTCATTCTATGTGTATTTTCCCTCTGCAGAAATTATCTACATTGTTATTATTTATTGCAATAAACCATAACATGTATTTTACAAAATAAAATCAGCATAATCTCAAATACATTACTGCAGCTTAATATTTCATACCATTCTCTGTAACAGAATCTTCTAAAAATACATTCTAAAAATTATTTGGAAACATCACACAGAATACTTCAGGGTTATAATAAACAATATTTAAGCCTTTTAAATTGAAGATGGTGATGAAAGCCTAACAAATTAGAAGTATTTCTAGGTGATTAATCAATGTGTGTAGAGTACTTCGAAAATGAAATGCTATATCCTTGCCTAGTTATGAGTGTCCTTGGAATTAGTAGATACCGCCTGAGGAAATATGAAAACATATGGATATTCATTTTAATTTCTCATGCCTCTCTTACCCTTTTGAGTCTTCCTTCCCTTCATTCCTCTTAAAATGTATTTTCAAGAAAGCCAGAAAACAGTGGGTCAGCTGCCTCTCTGTGGCAGATGAGGATTCGTTTAGTATACAGTCTGTTTGTATACACTGCCATTTCTCTCTGGTGCAACTTATCTTTTTCTGTTGAAGTGGGATTTAGGGATCCCTCTGTTTTTCATAGTTTCAATAAATTAAATTAAAATTAATGAATTAAAAGCTGGAGAATAATCTAGACTGGCTCCCTGCATAACAAGGCTGAAAGAATTCTTGCATGATGCCATAACTTTTGAAATATATCTTTTAGATTAACATCCAGTCTTGACTTAAAGATTTCAGGTTATGGGAAATCTAACACCTCTCTAGGTGAGTTTTATCTTGCACCAGGTATAGAAAAAGTGCACTTCATCTTAATTCTGCATGTTGGGTTTTGCTATAGCACTCTGATTAAAAAGACAGTTACTGTTTGAAATCTTTCCATGTAGGCACATACAGATTGTGATTTGTTGCCCAAATCATCTTCTGTTATTACAGAAGATTTTCTCCCTCACTGTAAATAGGGAAAAGAAAAGTTGATGGTTGACATACCAGGTTTACTGAATCTTTGTTGGGAGTAACACAGTAACTTTTCTTGGCTTGCAAGCAAGCGATTCAATTTTTATTGATTTTGTTAGTGATATTGCCTGTATTTGGGGAGGTGATTCTAAAGGAATCGTCCTTTCAACTTTTTTCTGGAGTTTTCTTTATTATTCTATTATTTATTTATTTTTCTTTATTTCTAATGCTATGGCTCTTTAAAACAAGACAACCCCCAGCCACCCAAAACACGCCCCCCCTACCTCCAAACCTGCTTAATGTTTCCATATGCTGTTTCATCCTCTTTTCAAATCTGAATTTATTTTAATCCTTCTTTGACCAGGTAATTGAGATTCCTTTGTTGCTTCTTTTTGAAGGACTTATGGAAAAAAAAAAAAAAAACAAAAAACAAACAAAAAAACAAAAAAAAAACAACCAAAAAAACCCACCAAAAAACCCAAAAAAACCCAAAAACAAACCCCCAAAAAACCCCAAAACATTCCTCATAGTGTTTTCAGCTGGTGACTGAACTTGTTTCTTTTCTGCCTGGTCTCAACATAAGTGGTGATAAGGCAGCACTTCTTTCTCAACTCTGGTATTGTCTGTTTTTCTGATTTCTTGGAAATTAACACTGCCAATCTCTCATCTAAGAGCAATGATGCCCTTTATGTTGAGCAGTATTAACAGAAAGCAAACTATTTAACAGCTTTTAGTTATCATATATCTGTATGAAGCCTGTATTCGTAACATATGCATGTTCCTCTGAAGAGCTGAGACTTCAAGCTTATTGTCTTTCACACTTTCTGCTGGTTTACTCTGGCTTCTCAACATCAACTAATTTTCTAGCATTCTCTTGATTAAACTAAGTATATGAACGTTCTCTGGCCTTAGGGCAGATTTTTCAGGTGTCAAAATATCCTTTAATTGACTGCTGAATACCTTCCATTTTTCAATATATTTTTAAAAATGCAAATACCAGACTAAACATAGTGTTCCAGCATTGGTAATATCAGTTGTGAATATGGAAATAATTAAAAGCATCTACCTCTTTTCAATATTCTTTTACTTTTCCAAGGATCAAATAAGTCCTTTAACAACAGCTTTGCACTGGGAGTTCACAGATAGTTTCTTACCCACCTACAGTTTCAGAATCACTTTTTTCAGTTTCCTATCCTATAAATACAACCTGCACCTAGATTTATGACTTTGTATTTGTCTTTATTAAAATTTATCTTGTTCAAATGAAGCCACATAACCAATTGAGAAAGATCATTCTATAGAACATTTGCCTTATTACTTGCCACTCCACCAGTTTTTGCATGCTCTTCAAGTTTTACCAGCAATCATTTTGTGTTTTCTTCCAGATCACTGAAAATGATACTTAAGACTGAGATACTGGCTAGCCCATATTAGAAATACTATGATTAGATGGGCATTCCTTCTCTTCCTGAAGAGGAATATAGAATATATTTAGAGCAGTTCTAAGTAGTAACTAATTAATGGTTTTTAAAATAAATTTTAATCATTTAAATACCATATGAGTTATTGTATTTAATACTATCCACCCCTCACTCCAAGAAATCAGCAAGAATGTTGTAGCTCAGAATGTGGAAGTCAAATGTTTTACAATCACGTAAGTACAGTATATTAACCAATTTTCTTCTCTCAAGAGAAAACGTAAAGCTTACAGCCAGATTGCTCAAGGTACAATCCTCCATTACCATAAAATCAATTAAACTTTTGGGAAAGATAAGAAAGCTGTATTTCACAATCCTTTTTGTCCAATAGCAGCATATAAGCTCCAACATGTTATTTAAATTTTAAACCAGCTTTTCATGCTAAGCTTTTGCAGATTACGGAGTTATGATGTCCATAAAGAAGAAAATATGAAGCTAGCAAATGGTGTCAGGTGTTTTGGTGATGGGGATGGTGGCATCTCTGTCCCCTTGTTGGTCTGCTCATATTGAAGGAGCTCCAAAACAGAGGAAGCTGATCTAAGTCAGAGCTGCTGTAGTCCTTTTTCCCTCCCACTGTACAGAGCTGTATGTTTTGTACCAATATCAGTGTTCATCTGGGTGTCTGGTAAGCTGGCTGGGGAATTAAACTGGCTCAAAACTTTGAGGATGGTGACGATGATGCAGGAATCTGGCCAGCTGAGCTGTGTCATAGGAGTGCGAGAACATGGTCTGAGCCAAGGAAGGTAAGCACCACCGTAATTTGGGTACGGCAGCCTGTGCAAACTCTTTTAGGTCTCTTATGATTCTCTGTTTTGTAAACTGGAGTCATGTGACTTTGCAACTCTTAGATGGGCAGGATCTTAAATATTTGCACCTGTCTAGCTTTGCTTTCTGCTGGAGTCAGTGGGACTTACCTTCCTGCTAACGATGGATTGGGAGAAGAGTTTACTCAATTGCAACATTTCCTTCTGTTCACCAAGTAGTTAAAATGTATAAGCAACTGTAAGGAGAATAGAGAAATAATTCTTTATCATACTACACATTAATTTTTGTCAGGCAGGCACCATCTTGGTGATAATTAATTTTTTATTTGTAACGAACAAAACTATGCTGTGTGAGTAAATGTATAAATTACGCAGAGAAGTGTGATGGATTGGGCATTTATGAGGTGAAGTGACATACATTCATAGATAATTTTTTCTACAGGTAAATAGTTTGAAATTAAATATGTGATGTGGTTTTCCATAGAAACATATACTATAAGAAGAGCAGTTAAACTGATTAAGCAGTTTATAGATGCTGTGGGCTACATAATTATCTATCTATACACAATACCTCAAGCTGCAACATGCAGGCAAGTGTCCCTCCAGTAATTTCCAATGCTCGTTCTCTTTAGAAATCTAAATTAATTGGCTCTGCAAACAGAATTATTTACTTCATTTCTGCACCTACAACTTCTAGTCAGCTTTCTGTCGCAACACTTCCCTGAAACTCTTCTCAGCTAGCCAAATCTTGGAATTGCTTGGAATCTCTTCCACTCTTTTCTCTCCTTTATATTCTTTATGCCACTGACACTTTTGATTCAGTCTTTGAAAATAGTATCTTTTGCGGGATTTGGTGAAATACTCTTCTAATTTTCTGCCCACCTCTCTGCTTAATTCTACAGTTTCAGTATGATTTTCACACTGAGAATGACAGGGTGTTTGTCTGTCCCTGAAGTGCTTTCCCTCTCCACTGCCTCCACTACTACCTTTCTGCTGGTGATTTAATTCTGACGAGTTTCCTGCCGCTACCGATCTTGGTTCTCATCACCTGTTTTGATAGTCCTCCTGCCTCCAGCTTTACTATCCCCAGAGCATGTATCTCTCCAGACCATCTGTATTGCCCATCATACCCTTTCAGTCCTTTGATCGTCTCTTTCCTCCTTGTTAAGTTACGCTGTTTCTCTTCATTATCTTCGAGTTTCTTCCACAGTCTACTTTTGTCCTATGTACTTTTACCTCTACTACCTCATCAGCACTCTCTAAGCCTCTCTAATGAAAACACATTTGATAAGTTCTGTATTTGTGCCTCTCCTGTGCCTGACAAAATCACATCCTTCTTGATAGAAGCTACGTAGGCAACTGCTTCCTTTTGCACATCCCTTCTGAAGCTGGTGTTGAATTAAATGTCTCATGAAAATAATTCATTATGTTCAGGGAAGAAGCAGTTGAGGATAGTTGTATTTTCTTCCTTTTTTATTCTCATTTAATGTTGCTTGTCTTTAAATGTAAGTGGCTTGAATTTGGGATTGCATCTGTAGGCAAGTTTGGAAAGCGACTAGCCCAGGATGCAGATAACTCTTAGAAAAGATTCTCTTGACTTACGAAGAACAAAACCCATCATCATTGGACAATATTTAAAATATTACTAGTTGCGATGTTTAGCATATACAGCCAAATAACTGTTAGGTGCCTTCTCCAAACAGTGTACTGTTATGGTGATTTTTATTAAAATACTTAAACTCACATGATTCTCCTAATTTAGAATCCAAATAGTCACAAGCTCTTAAACTTAGATATCACTGAGCCTCCTCTAAATTACCAAGCAGAGGACAACATTGTTGCTGACTGTTGAAAGTTTTTTTTCATCTGGGAACTGAAGAAGGGATAAAGTAAGGAATGTGGCTCCCTCAAAAGGATGAAGTCAACAGGAGAATGAAAAGTTTCTCTTATTGCAACTTCAACAGAGGGTTGGTGGGGAAGTCACAAGCTTTAAGGCGCATATAACAAATTCAGATTAAGAAGAAACCTCTTGGGGAAGGATTCAGATGATACAAATTGTCATAGAACTGGTTAAAAGTTACCTCCCTTGCTTACTTTACCTTCCATCACCCATGACTATTAATATTAAATAGTTATTAACGTATATTCGGGTGGGGAGGGGCAGTCCAGGCATAGCTTGAGCACGTTAGCCTAATGTGTTTGTGCCGTGGCAAGATGTGCAAAACTTGCTAGCAGCAGCTCGGAGCAGCGTGTGCCACCAGACAGAGCAGCACAAATGTAACTTGTCAAGGTGCAGCGTGGGCCAGTAGCTCCCGGAGGAGAGGAGCCAGGAGCTCGCCGTGGGACCACCAGCAGGTCCCATCCCTCCAGCCCAGTGAGGGGAATGGGGCAGCCCCTAGGGGCAACCAGGGCCAGCTCTGGGCTATCACCAGGCAGGGACGCAGGGATGAGTTATACCCGAGGCTTGGCTAGGAAACCTTCCCCAGGATTGCGCTTGGGGCATTTGTTTGTGAGGTGTCATGGCCACGGCAGGAGCACACATGTTGTCCTGAGATAGGGGCCCAGGAAGTCACTGTGGGCTATCTCAGAATGTACCGTGGGGAGAGCTTGGGACGGATGGAATGCTTGGCACGTTTTATCAAGGACACTTTATTTTGCAGGGAGTGAGAGAAAAGGGGAGATTTTGGTGTCATTTGATACCAAAATGGGAACCTGTTCATGTCCTTAACTGAAGCTAGAAATTCTGGGACCCTGAATACATTGATACACAACCCCTTTGCTTTTGAAGCTGTCTCACAAAACCTCTCTCCCTTTGTTTTTTTACCTTTCTCAAGTCTGGTCTGTGCTGCCTGTTCTCTCTACAACCCCTTGTTACTAGTTCTAATAGGAACTGGCTCGGTTATAAAAAAGAATTTTAGGATATTTTTCACCTACTGAGAGAGTAGTTGAGGCCTTGTGAACGCACCTCTCTCTTTTGTGGTATTACAGCCTGCAGCAAAACCAGGCTCAGAATTTAGACGGAAGAAGGATTTTCAAATACTGTGTAACTACTACAGTAATTCACCTCTGCTGAACTACCTATAGATATGTGTGTAAAATGATTGTCAATTAAACTTTTCTTTATGAAAGCTCTAGTAATTTTACCTATTAGTGCATTACAAAATGCACTTAATATAGTCATCCTTGTTAGAACAGGGACCTACACTATATGTTTTTTAGGTAAGACAGGGATCTCTGTGCTTCATATCTGTGAGCTACCAACCATGCTGTGGGTGTGATAGAATACTAAATAGCAGTAACATATTTAAAATATAATTACAAGTATTTCACTACATTCATCCCTGGCATAATGGGGCAGCTGTATTATTAGGCTGTCCTTTGGAAATTGAATTACACTAATAAATGGAAATGGCTATTATTTAAATAGAAGACTATTTGCATAAAATAGGCCAATGCAAAGCGACAAGCTGTTAAATAGGTGTAAAATCTAATCTCAAAGTTCTGGGTCAAGGATGGATGGGTTCTTGCCAAAAATTTTCATATTTGGGTACTTAGCCTATAAATAAAAATTATGGTGTCAGAAGCTTCTAGATCTGAAAACTTCAATTTATTAATTTTTCTTTTTCATATTTTTTATTTAAGAACAAGCTAGTGATTTTCATTCAACAAAGTCAACAACTTCTTCAAATGGAAATAAAGAATAAAAAGTAAGATGATACAGCTTCCTTTCATAAGGGAAATGCTACTGTTGGACTTGTGGCATTTCTGAGAACTTCATTATTATCTTATTTGATATCAGGGTCTTGGAGCTAATTCAGTGCAAAAGAAATAATTAAAATCTATCATAATCTTAATAACATATGTATTTTCACTTTATCAGTAGAAATGGAACGGTCCATTTCTGCCCAGCAACTTTCCATATCTTATTACAGCTGGTGCTCAGCGCAGACTCCTGTGAGTGCTCCTTCTATTTTGGAAAATAATGCCAACTCTTACAACACCAAAGCTTTCCAAAAAGCAAGCTGGAAAAGAATTTTATAAATTTATAAATAAACAGTAAAACTGTCCAGTGGAAAAAATCTTGAACAAAGCACAATCTTGGGAAGCTCTCTGTTTTTGTTTCTTACAAGTAACTTTTTCTGCTGAAAGTAGATAATTTGGATATAAAATATTCATTTGCTAAAAGCTCCAATTTCCATCAAAATGGTATCTTTTCAGTCAACAGGTTTTTATATTTAATATGACTTCCCTCCCCCAACCCCCCCCCCAATGACACTCTGAGTCACCCTGAGGAAGAAAATGAAGCAAGGTGTTATGTGAGTCCTGTGTCTGTTCTGTGGCATTCACATGATGTCATGTTGAATGATCCCGGTTTGAGCTCAATGTATTTATTACATGATGTGGAAGGGAATTTCCCTTTTGTGAAACTAAAGAATTTTTTTTCACTGAAGAATCTAAATGCTCCATGTCAGAAGGGGACACATTCTTTGCATGTATCTGTGTTGATTTTTCTTTCAAGGCTGGAATTTAACCTTTTAAACATGAATGTCTTGTCTTTGTATTTTCCCCCGCCCTCTGCTAAAAAAAAAAAAAAAAGTACTATAATATATATCATATAAATATTTCCAGCATTTTCAGACCTAGCCAGCTGATAAGTTTAACAAATTTCACTAGTTCTACTTGAGGTAGAACAAAACTGATATAGCATTATAAAGGGCTGAGTGCAGATCTCTGAAGGAAAATATTTGTAAGTCTGATTTTTCTTTTTCTGTAGAGCAAATGTCTGAGACATTCAACATTGAGAAAATTGCATTTTGGGAAAAATGTCTCAAGCTTGACTCCTTTGGCCTTGTCAAGTATTTATTTAGAGATAAAAGGAACAAAATCACTAAATATTGCAAGATATAAACCAAGACCAGCTTCCTGTCATCTTTAGCCAGATATTTTTTACATAGACTTTTATCTGTATTCTGTACAGGTGGCCCAAGTCCCACAGTACTATGAAATTTGGCAAGTTCTGAGGGAAAAAAAAAAAAGTCTTTGCAATTTAATAAGAATGCTGAGAAGGTCTGCTTGGCAATTCTGAAGCCCCAAAGATCCGCTTTTACACTTAGATTTATCATTGACTCCCCCCCATC
>KL284199.1:0-18901 GCA_000699545.1 Podiceps cristatus
GGGAGGGGTGTAAGGCATGTCAGGGTCGGCCCGATGGACGCGCCTGGCTGCGGGGCTCGCCCCTCCGCGCTGCACCCAGCCCTTCGGGTTTCTTGAGGGAAGGTTTTGTGTGAACGGAAACCAGTCGTGTGAATGTAGTACTCGCTTCTCCACTTAAAATCCTGAGAATGAAAGCGTTAACTTTATTGGTTTTCGATTTTAAAGTACAAATGTTTGCACCTGATTTCTTCTGTTTAGTGATTTTCTAAGAAGATAAGGTATCAGCATGTTGTCTGAAAGGAGAAAAAAAAATCAGGAATTGCATTACATGGTTGTTTGTTTTTTAACGCTTTTGATTTTCCATTTCTGTGTTCTTTCCTTAGCCCATCAAGGCTCCTGAGTCTGTATCCACTATAATTACGGCAGAATCGATCTTTTATAAGGTATGGTTCATTCAAGTTTGTTTGCAAAAAGGATCTTGCTGTTTCTATTTCCAGTCTCAAAAATTACCACAGGCAGTGAAAGCACTAGCGATGTATTCACAGAAACTGTTCTTCCTTGCCTAGCTGTTGTGTAGGGTTTTGCTCTGCCTTATGTCATTGCTGTTAAGTCTTGCCGGGTAGTTTTTCACAGTAGTTTATTTAATTGTCATTGTCCCATTTTTTTTTTTTTCCTTTCAAGAAAAAGATGCATCTTGTTTCCTTAGTAATTTTTGCAATTGAGTTTTTTAAACTGTTAACTTTTGCCATGCAGAAGTCAAGCAAGAGTGACTATAGCCGATGACTTAAATTTGTGTGATGTTTCCTACCTTAGGCACAGAGAATATTGCCTGTAGAGGGGACGGGTTGCACTGCCCTAACGTCTAAACTGGCTCCCGTTTCAGAGCGGGGTGCAAGCAGTCGCGAACACCCTGGGAGCGGGATCTGTTAGCTATTGCAATGACAGCAGAAGCTAGCCTTCTCACATTCATGCTTGAGAGCGTTTTTACCAGCATGCCAAGGTGCTAGTGTTTTGAAGTTCTGAAATTAGTTTTTGTTTCCTGGTAGTACAAACAAACCATTTGAAATGTCTTTTCCCCCAAAGAAAAGGTCAGGGTAGCCCCTGGGAGACCACGTAGCCAGAGGAGGAGTAGTAGACTCGAGCTTCTCTATGCTCTCTAGAGGCCTTCGTGTCTCACATCCCAGATGAATCTCTGTTTGCTGTTGAGTGGTTCAGAAGAGAATTGATGTCTAGTCTTGCATGGGTTTGGTTTTGGTTTATTTTGTTTTTTTCAGAAATTCCTAACAATTATGTCAAAAGTTTTATTTAATCCGATCTCTTTATGCAAAATGCTTCTATTTTAATATTTCACTGTGTTGTTGAGAAGGGGATTGTTTGGGGGGTTTTAGGTCTTTTAAATCTGTTTTAAAAACAACCCCCTCCTGGATGATGCTTGGCAAACTCTGATCTTGATGGTGCAGGCACTGCATTGTGCTGTGTGACGCTGTTATAACAAGAAGTGGGTTGCCTTTGCTGCGCAGCCGCAGATGTGTTACAGAGCGCCATGGAAAGTGGTCTGGTCTTGGCAGTAGCAGGAGGTGGATCTGTGTTTGGGGACTGCTTTGCATGCAGGTGGATGAACTACTTCAAACACAGAAAACTGCTTTCCCTGCACACACAGGGAAGTGACTACAGTTACTTTTTCTAGAAGGTGGTGTTGCACTTTCCTGCTTCTGACAGAATGAGACCATCTCCGCTCTGCAGACAGGAGGTGTAGCGGTCCTGTGAGAAGGGGGATGTAGGGCAGCTGTGAGAGCTGTGTCTTTGAAGACAGATGAGGCAGACAGATGAAGACAGATTTGGCAGACAAGGGACCGTGTGGAACTGCCTGTCTAGTCTCAAAAGGGACTGAACTCGGATTCCTAAACATGGGGTGATTGTGCACAAGCAGTGCTGATGACTCCGTGGGTGAGACAGCACTCTATCTTCCGCCACCCTTCTTTCGCACGTGGCTGAATTAAGGCTGTCTTTGAGACTGGGGCAATTTGAGATAATTTAAGATACTGATACTTAAGATAGTCATGAATCAGAAATACAGAGTGAAGCTTCTAAGATCAGATTGTTTCTTTGATTTAATTATCGTTTGCATGTTTTCTAGGGTGTGTACTATCAAATTGGAGATGTTGTTTCAGTGGTTGATGAGCAGGATGGAAAAACATACTACGCTCAGATCCGTGGGTTTATTCAGGACCAATACTGTGAAAAGAGTGCTGCGCTAACCTGGCTCATTCCTACGCAAGCCAGCCCCAAAGATTGTTTTGACCCAGCATCATATATCATAGGTAATCTCTACGCCTTCATTTTATGCAACTACATATATATGCTTAGAGTAATGCAGAGTTACAATTTTTTTCTTTTTTTTAGTTGGTCAAGATCTTTTATGTAATTTCCACTTTTTAGACCCTAATACTGTAAGCATCTCATTTCCCTGCATAACCTTTTTTATTTATCTGATGTACATAATATGAGTAGCACTGCTGCAGTGAGTGTGATTATTTGAGTATTTGTGCTCTCAGACACAATTAGAGTCTTGCAACTTTAAGGATTAAATTGTTACTCCATAGATAGAATCAAAGTTCAGTATAAACTGCTGTACCAGTCCAAACTGTTTCTTTTAAAGTGCCCTGAATTAGCTGATCTTCATTTTGGCTACTTAAAATACATAGTGTGCAAGCGGTGGCATAGAGAGTGTTCTGATGCTGATTATGAAATTATTAGTAATTCAGAAAAGTCCTTTGGACAGGCAGGCCACAAATAGTATCTGTTTAAAATATATTAACTGAAGTACTTCACTCAAATGACTGAATGCTTCGAATGAAAAAAAAAAAAAAAAAGATGAAGGTCAGCCCAGCAAAAATAAAGCTAGAGGTTTCTTGCCTAGTATTTGAGGCTACTTTGCCAGCGAATTCATTGATTGAAAAGTCACTTTCTCTAAGGGATGTTGGCTGTTGTTGCGTATTTTTAAGTCCTGGATACTCCAATTTTATGCCCTAAAATTTTGTCTTGAAGATTTTTATTTTTTTTTCCCCTAGGACCAGAAGAAGATCTCCCAAGGAAAATGGAGTATTTAGAGTTTGTTTGTCATGCACCTTCAGAATATTTCAAATCTCGATCATCTCCCTTCCCTACTGTTCCTACAAGACCAGAGAAGGGCTACATATGGACTCATGTGGGACCTACTCCTGCAATCTCCATTAAAGAAACTGTTACCAATAATTTATAATTTTTTAAAGGAATACTTTGGACGAGTTATTTTGGGTGTATTCTCAGGTCTGTGAAACACATACAAGAAATTTTAAAAAACTATAAAATGCTCATTTTACTTTATG
This sequence comes from Podiceps cristatus, assembly GCA_000699545.1. Taxonomy (NCBI): domain Eukaryota; kingdom Metazoa; phylum Chordata; class Aves; order Podicipediformes; family Podicipedidae; genus Podiceps; species Podiceps cristatus. The sequence goes on from KL284199.1 coordinate 3,348, forward strand.
GATTATGGTATTTTATTTATTTTAAATTATATCTGATCTTTAAAATGGAAGTTTTCTTTATATTTCATGCGTCATTTCTGTGCTCCATTCTTCAGACATTATTGCTCATTTTGAGACAAAACCGCCAGTTTCATGACTTCAATTTTGATGAGCAAATTAATTGACTTCTGAAAGTTACCTTTAGTGTTCTTATTTTCTAACTTATTTTTCCAGAAGGAGTTAAAAGACATACTCTTAAGCATCCAGCACTTTATATACTTGTTTAAATTAGTTCAGTGTGACAGCAATTTTTGTTTACTTCTTAAATAATTTAAGTTAGTTTAAACACTATATTTGATCAGTGATACAGTTAACAGTTTTCTGTTACACTACAGAGGAGTGATCTACTTAGGTTTTAGTCTGAAGAAGAAAAATCAATCATCCACATGGTTGTACTCTATTTAATAGTCACCTTTTAAGGGAATTTTGTTCAGCTGTAACTAAAAAGTGGGCCTGTGTAGCTTCCTGCTAATCTTTGCTTATATAAGGATAAATTTCTTGGAAAGCTGGATGCAGATTTAAAAACTAAGGTTGTTTGGCTTTGCTATCCTGGCATCCTCATGGCAGAAATATATTGATTTCTTGAGCAAGCCAACACTGACCTATGCTTTGAGTTTCACATTGTTACTATTTGTGTGTGTGCGTTAGCTTGGTCTCTTAAAATTGATTTTGGATTATTTTTTCAGCCTTTGCAATCAACAATGGTAAGAAAAAAGTCCTCAATTCAAATGAAGAAAATATTTGCTAAGGGAAATAAAACCTAGTTTTATACATTGGCAGTCTTGGTATACCAATGAAAATATTTAAATAGCAGAACAGGAAAAATGCCACATACTAAAATGCTAATGTTAAAGTTTTATGCACTGAACTTTTTACAAGCCGGTCAGCTCCAAATGCCGTGAGATGTGCTTACATGGCCTGAATTCCCTGAAGTTAGTGGTTCCTGCTGCCTATGAAAGATAAAGAGCTGTAAGTGGCCTAAAATTCAGATTTACAGATTTTTTTTACCTTTTTTTTTTTTTGACATATTATGTGACCATAGCACCTAAAAGCCCCAAATCAACTTTAGTAATTGTATGAAAGTTTATAAATGTTGCACTAGACTTATGTTTTGACTTCGTGAAAAGCTTTGTTTTAAGATGAAATATATCTTGAAAGTCTCAGGTATTGACAGCTTTTAATACAGTGGGACCCATGACAGCAGGCACCTGATACATGTTGCAGTCTGCAACCGCAGTTCTGCCCTCTTCAAACACAAGGAAGAATAGTCAGCCTCGAGGGAGTAGGTGCTCAATTTAAGGGGTACCATTAATAGATCAAAATATTGAAAATGTTTCAAAATGAGCAGTATACCGCTAATACAGAGTTAATTCTCAGGTAACTTCAGTTCCTACATACGCTTGAGATGTGTGTCCACATTCAGCATGCTACAGTAATTAATCCTAAAGTGACCTCACTCCTGACCTTCCTCCTTTCTCTCCTTTTACTTCCTTGAGATTTCTGTTTTGCTGATTTATCTCTATTGAATTAACAAGTATCAGAAAGTAAAAATAATGACTCTTAAAAGATATTTAACTGTAACCGGAGTGAATCCCTCCACTCAAATGTTTTCCCTCCTCTCCTTTCTCTGCAGTCCACAAGCTTTTCACTTGGGATCACTGATCGCTGTAATTTTGGCAATCAATGCAACATAATCAATTAATTAATGAGACTGGCCCTAAACCTTGTGGTGAGACCATCTCATGAGCAAGGTAAAATATTTTAAAGATTAGGATAGTGCATTATGCCACACTTGTCTGCCCTCTCCCTTTTTTAATGTGTATTTCTACAGTTCTGTGAGGTAATTTTTAATTTATATGAAGGCTATTACATGAAAATACATCTCATAATCACCTTGCCAGAATGCCCGTTACAGCTGTAACGTACCCTCCTTTGGGTAAAAGTAGAATTTCGCGAAAGGTTTCTGCTTTGCTATGTGATCACCCAAATAATAAGAAAGTAAAGAGGAGCATAGCAATGGGTATGTAAAGTCCTTGTGCTGCCTCAGCATAATCCCTGGAGCTTTGCTTTTCTGTGGGTTGACTTTCAAGCTCAGCTACTTTCCTTGTGAAATCCGTGTAGGAAGAGGGAAGAAAACAATGCTTACAGACAGTTTTGCTTTTTTGAGATTCTACCATTTACACCAAATGAAAGATACTTGCTTTCCACTTGCCATAGTTGTCAGTAAATTGTAATATAAAAAGGATAATTTAGAGAAATATCAGTGCATGATTTGTTTTGAAGTTTGTGTCATAGAATGATACGCAGACATGCAGGTCTCCACACCTCCCTGTGTTGAACAGCAGTATGCTGAGAGAGTGGACTGACTGCAGGCTTGCATAGGACATGTAGTGTGAAAGCTTAAGCAAAAGAAAATTCTTTGAGCAATATAATGTCTTATGAAAAAAGGTATGCCATATAAATGTTCTACTTACAGTAGCAAAGAGCAGAGCTCCAAGTAGAAGATATATAATCTGGAGTTTCTATAAGAACAGGAACTGTGAGCATTGCCACCGTGAAATGGAAGCCAGGATCAAATAAAAATGTCGTCCCTCACTGCATCTGAATAAACAGCAGCACTAAATTGAAGAAAAATGTATTCTGGTTAGATTACAAAAAATGCAAAAAGAACGTCACTATAAAAACAGAACTGTCCAATGATGTAGTAGGTAATCTAAAACAAATGTGAGTCAGCTTCAGTTCTGTTACCTAACTATGGTCGATAATGATTTGGTTTGGGAAGATGCAAGGCTCAACAGTTTTTCTTATGAGACAAGTGCAGGAACTTTAAATACCTGTGTAGCCTTCTGGTCTTGCCGTTCGTTAGGGAATGAAATGGGAAAAAGTCACGTGGAAAAAAGAAATCTACTTGTTGACTGATTAAACTTGCATTCTAAAAATTTTTTGCCAGACCTCCCTAATGCAGAAAAGCAGCTCTGCATTCAAACGTTTTTATTTTGTTTGCTGCAGCTACTGGTACTACCCCTGACAGAGTGAATTCTTGTTTGCTGCAGTGACATGAAGCTACTGGTACTACCCCTGACAGAGTGAATTACAGGTGCTGTACGATACAGGCTGGCGTCAGTACATATAATAAGCCCACAGGAAGTAATCGCGTATGAATTTGTAAGGATACAAACAGTTTCCCCAATAATCAGCAGAATGCTTGAGGTGTTTGAGATGGTCATGCTTGTCCGGGTTTCCTGAGGGCACCAAGTGCATTGAGACTGTCTTCAGCTGTGGTTGTCCAACACGTTTTGAAGCCCCCAAAATTACATGTCATTAGTGATAGTGATTAATAAACTAACATCAGTGACCTGCATAAAGATAAATCTTGAAATTACTGCAGCTGACTTAATCTTTTGCTCCTTTTCCTGGTCTGTTAATAAGCTGAATAATTCCATAAAACATATTTAATTGATTTCTAATTCTGTTTTTATTAACTTCCTTTAAACTGACTCCCAGCTGCTGCTGCCTACCTATTGATACTCATCAATTTTTCCAAGAGATGTTCTAAGAAAGGAACAGATAAATGGTAATAAGTTCATGAGAAAAAAACATTTTCAAATACAATACATTCTGCTTAAATGTTTTGACTTCTCTTGCCCTTAGCACAATTCTGTGGATAGACGAATGAAGCTGGGACAGAGATCTGTAGGGTGAGTGGGATCAGTCCTGGTAATTTAACAGTTTCCAGCGCAGACTGCTCAATTTTATTTTATTTTTTTTACTGTGAGCATTGCTAGTTTTGCAGATGCAAACAGAACTAGTAGAAATTGAGTGACTCAATAAAATGGGTATAAAACTGTCATTAAAATCATGACATTTTAGATTGTTGTTACACAATCCCTTAATAGTACTTACTTTCGTCTTCAAAGCAAATAAAAACAGTAACAGAGTTGCAAATGCGGTTATTCCTCCAACTTGTGTTATAGTCATTGTATCATGGGATCTAAGGCATAAGAGGCAATTTATAAGGTCAAAATGCTCAAGCAGAATGTAAGCCAGTGAAAGAAAAAAGCTTAAAATATTTAATCTAAAATAATGCCAGGCATTATACTTCCAACTACTGTCTAAAAAGACAAAAAAACCTCTGGTTTTGAGAGCACAATGGAACCACCTCCCTTAGTAAGCACTAAGTAGTAGTAGTTTAGTTTTTCGTTATATGGAGAAGTGCTAAAAAATAATCCAAATGGGCAAGGATTCTGGTGGTAGGGTCCCTAAAGATGTTGGATCTGCAGGCAATGTCTGTTATTAAAGTATTACAACTTTATTTACAGGTATTTGAACATTTGCACTGTCCTGTTTTTGCGCGTCCAGAACATCAACCATTAACACGGGAAGAATGACTGGCTCTCCAGACAGCTTCTTACGGACAGAGCTGAAAGAATGGGACCTCCAAGAGCAACATCTCTCTCTGAAAATTTCTTATATTACAAAAAGGAAGGGCAAAAGTAAGATCTGCAGAATAGCTTCAACAGCAGAAGGGGTAGCAGAGGATCCCACGGAGACAGGCCCTGCAACTGAAGGAGCTCAGCTCACCCATTATTCTCTCTTTTCTTCTCCAACATGCCCCCATGACAAAATTTAGGTAGATTTCATTCTTGCATCATCGGACTGCGCGTGGATACACTACTGCTGAATTTTCATTAAGTAATTTCAGTTCTAAAGATGGAACATGTCGCTAAGAGCTAAAATACACAGAGCGTATATAATATACTGGGCAATGCACAGAACATACAGGCATGCCCTGATGCATACATTGCAGTTCCGTCTGCCTGCAGGAAGAAAAATACCCTTTTTGTAGTTGTAGAAAATATTATCCAAGAAGGTTTGCCTTGCAGAACAGGAAAAAGTTTCCATGACAGAAATAATGCAGACATTGTTTTTTAAAAGTACTTTTTGACTGAGGAGAATTTTTGCCTCTGGATCTATATAGGAGAAGTAAAAGAGCTTGAAAATTAAAAATCATGGACTTCAGCAATACATTTACCTCTACTAAGGTGTAAGTGGCACTCGTTGAAGTAATTTGGTTAGCAATTGTACAGATGATAATAATAGCAGTACTCATCTGAGTAAAAAAAATTAGGAAGAAAGAAAATGAAACATTTTTAGTGACCAATAGCTCAAATAAATATAGCAAATAACAAGTGAGAGCTTTAATTGCGGAAAGCAAAACATTCAAATGTCATATGTGTAAAGATTGTCCACTAAATATTCAATTATTTATTCAATATATGTTTATATTATTGAAATGGAGTCTTAGTTGCACAAAGCCATACTGACTGAAATGGAGAAATGACTCATTGTAGATAGATACTTGTAATTCCTGTAAATATACAGACACTATTTTTTCCTCAGCTATTTGTCATGTGTTTGTAGGCACATCAAAACCACACTTTGGGTGTATATTAAATGATTCTTAACTTCTAACTTACCTGAGTGAGTATCATTGAAGATTTTGAGATTTGTATTAGGAGGCTGGATCAAGGGGAAAAACACAAGGCGATGCTTTTCCAGAACTGAATTTATTTAATTGTCCAGGTTTTAATTCATGCTTAGGAGCTTTTTGATAAGCAGCACAGTGGCATACCCATGGGTTTTACATTCTAACAAAGGCTTTTTTGTTCTCATGCTTTTTCTGTATCTCTGCATCTCCTTCCAACACCTCAGCATGCTGAGCCGAGCTACCTGGGCCAGTACGGACAGTCTTGGGTGGGCAGGATCCGAGCAGAAGCCAGACTTGGGACCCAGTTAATAGATCCTGCCTTAGAAAGAGCAACTTCTCTTTTCCCTCCCCTCCTCTCCCTGCCCAAGAGCCCCCCTAGCTGTTAGGTTTTCTTTTACGCTCAGCACGTCCCCAAATGTAGCAACAAGAGCTAACCGCACGTGCAGAGCCCTGAAGCGCAGAGCAGCTAAAATGGTTGCAGTTGGCGCAATAGACCAGCATAGACTATTTCAACCTGAAGCACTGGCTAAGGGACAATGAAAACCCTAAAAATCAAAGTAGAAATTAATGATTTTCAGCACACAGGGCTACAAATATACCTATTTACTATCCTCACATTGCAAGTGCAGCCTTCAAAGAAGGAGTATAGAAAGCGGTGAGAAATGAGATAAATTTCCTTCTTGTGCCATAATCCTACCAACCAGGAAAACAAAAAGATGTAGGACGAGAAGTAGCAAAATACCAACCTGATCCGCTCTGGCAGAGGTCCCAGGTGGTTTTGTTAATAACCTCTCCGTTCATAACATTTACCTCAACCAGCAGTTTGGTGCATCGTTTCTGGGTACTTTTCTAAGCAAAAGCCAGCAGTTGTTCTCCAGCTGCTGGTCCTGGGGAAAGACAAAGCAGTCATTACAACATCGTACGGGACTGCAAAATGCACGCTTCAGCACGTCCGTCGAGAACAACAGGATTGCCAGCGTGCCAAAGAATAAAAATACTATCCCATCTACAATTCCCAGTGGGCCAAGAACACAGAGTGATGAAACGGCAAAGATGATTGATGAGCAGTAACAGATAATAACCGTGCTGAACAATAACAGTTTTATACTAGTGATGGTATATAGGGTGATTTATGGTGCCAAGATTTCACAAGTCTGTGCCTGTGATCGTATCTGATGCTTTCTGGAGCCTGTGCGCTGGAGATGAGAAGGTTTATGCAAAGAGAGCGACCTTCCCTTCCTTCCACATTGAAAAAAACTGCGATTGCCTACTTAAGGTAGACAGTCTTTCTCTGCTTGTGTAACATCTCCACTAGCGACACAAACAGTGTGCATGATGTCCCACAAACCTGCAAAAGAACACAGAAACTTCCCCAGGAGCTGCTCATCTGCTGCGCCTGAGGTCAGGTAGCCATCGCAGCAGTCTGTGTTGCTCAGTGCCTGCAAAGCAAGCACACTCCCATTGCATTTAGGGTCTAAAGCAGCCCCTCTTTTTTCCCCCTTTTTTAACCTGTTAGCCTAATCTGCCAAGTACTTGGAAATTAAAGGTAGTTTCCAAAATAATGGGAATCCACATAGGGAATTTTCCAGTTACCTCTCCTCAAGGAGTCAGGACGTGGTAGAGTGAAAATGTTGCTTTGCTGGTTTACAGAGGAATGACTTTTTTTGCACCCCACATATGGAGGTAGAATCCCAGGAGATCTTCCCTCTCTGGTCTTCTGGTGATGTGCTCAGACTGCCAGGATCTTGCTGACACATGTCCTTCCAACGGACTGATCATCATTCTGTGACAGGTTGGTTTTTTCTACATATTTTTCACTTTCCAAAATGTCACAAAACAATTAGTGACTATTATGTTCAAAACGAGAATTGACTGAAGGCAGCATAATGAATGACCAAGGGAGAGCTTTGTCAATATTTTTCAAGAAACAAGGCCCTTTTCTGTGAAATCTTGGTGATCCCTGGGCACCTATCAGTTCGTGCATAAACTAGCTATGAAACCTGAGCACACAAAATGTACAAAGTCTAAATGCGCAAAGTAGTCTTGGCGTAAGTGTTTAAAAGTTAAATACACATTCAACAGAACATCATCAAAGGTTATAAGCAAATATCAGGTAGTAAACCTTATTGAAAAACTCACTTTTGTTCATCTCTTGCTTATAACCAAGGTTGGGGCAGTAGTATGGTGTCTGAGACAAAGCAAGCCTTTCCCATTCCATGACCTTTGGTAGGTTCCTTCAGCACTGGTGTGGGCACTGGTGGAACGATTGCGGGTCTTGAACTCCCGGACACTGGGACGGGAATGGCGTACGTTCCCAAAACTGGGGGGAGAGATGTGAGTGAGGCAAGTGAGGGGCTCAGCACCAGCAGCTGGGGTGGGACTGAGGGTCACGGGCCACGTGCCTGGTGCCGACTGCCGGGGGGACATGTGTCTGTACCTTCCCCAGATCCGGTGTGCGTGGGGGGTGTCTGCCTTCATCGGCAAACCTGAAGCCGGAGCAGCCAGCGATCGGGGGGAGGCTCGACGCCAGGATGGGATATCAGTTGGGCAGGGAGCCCGTGGTGCTGCTCCCAGGGGATCACATAAATGTGGGAAGCAAAGGGGTCGGTGTGTGAGTGCCGTGTGTTTTGCTAGTGAGCACCAAACTGGGCTGGTCAATGAGTCAGGGACTTGTGGGCAGCTAGCGGGGCCCGGGACGCAGGCAGGGGTGTCAGACAGGCAGAGAGGCCATGCCAGGGCTCAAGGGATGTGTGAATGTGCATGTGCTTGTGATCCTGGAGAGCATCACCTGTGCCTGCACTGGTGACCTCCTGTCTGCCAGCCCTGCGGAGGAAGGGATATGGCTGTCCGTGTGTATGTTTCACGTGAGTCCTGCATGTAGGTGCTGTTGAAGGCAGCGCCTTGCCTTGTGGCAGTGTGTGTGACTGGTCGTGTCAGTGTCCTCTGTGTGTCTGTGGGGTTGTCCGCGTGTCCGTGTGTCTCTGTGATCTGTGGGGTTGTCCGCGTGTCCGTGTGTCTCTGTGATCCGTGCTCAGTTTCGCTACTGGTTGAACCTGCAAACAAGATAGCTTCTGCTGTGTCCCTCGGCCTGGGCTGAGGCCTTGGGACCCCGGTTCCCCTGGCTGGGATCCAGCCACCGGGACAGAGAGATCCTGGGCTGGAGTGACTGGAGGAGGCAGCCGAGCTCCTTGCGTCACTTTTGACACACCATCATGGGGAACAAACTCAGTCTGTCAAATACAAGTCACAATTAGGCAAGTGCAACAGACTGAAGCAGGGACTCTGACCGAGGATGAATCAGAGACCTTTATTGCTTTTACAGCTGTGCTTATATAGTATTAGCTGGTAAACACCCGACATGAACACAAGCTTAATTGGCTAATTACTGCCGTCCACCATGCTCCTTCCTTTACTGTGGTTGGTTCATGCTTCTTGATCACGACTTCCTTATTGCTTAGTTAAAAGCCAGGTTCCCAGACCCTGCTGATCATGATGTTTCTTCGGTTTCTCTTGTTTTTGCATACTCAAAATACCTCACACGGAAAGAGGAATGTTTTTCTTCACTAGAAATACTTCTCATGGAAAAAGGTGCGTATCTCAAAACTAGGAATACTTTCTCATGGACAAAGGTGCATATCTCCAAAGTCGAGTCCTAAGCTTATTAACTCCTGTTCTTCCACAGGCAAGGATAGTTGGAAATGCCCAAAGTGGGTGTCAATTGAACAACTTTCCAGTCAGAGAAAGGTGCTTTGTATGTTCTGGCATCTGACTTCCTCAGCCGAACCGCTGAGGTCTAGGGAAGTAGCAGCAATGATTCAATTATCCCTTCATTAGAGTGGCCCACCGCAGGGGGTTGGTTAAGCATTAATATCAAAATCAACCCCACCACAGGACAGCCAGAGATCCAGAGTGTGTTTCCAAAGACAGCAGGGACTACATTTTTAATTAATACTGGATCATCACTTACCTTAACTAGCAAACCACCACATCAGAAAAAGAAATAAATAAGGGAGAAGGGGCCGGGGGACATGCACAATAGGAAATGATGGATTCAATGTGAAATAAACACCCCTGTTGTGGTACGAGGTACAGGATGGGCAGTAGGAGCCATTAAAGGAATCAAGTCTGGGGTTTGAATATATGTTGGGCTACCGACTCCTTGGGCAGGGTGGGAGGGTGCAGATTAAAGATAGAACCAACAGAAACTGAAGGACTATGACCCCCTCCCCAAAACCAATACCCAATCCCAAAGGAAGTAAGGGAAGACATACAAATCATCATCTGGATATTGTATGATCAATGCAACAAAAAAAAAAGGGTGTTTCATGAACCAACACTGCAGCATGGCCAGTTGGAAAACCAAACAGGACTTGGTGTCTTAGTATTGACCGTCATGCAGTGAATCAGGTCACACTTGCCTTAGTCCCTCTGGTCGCCTGCCCCGAAATTAATGCAAAGGTGCCACACAGGCATAAGTGTTTTTCAGTATTGGACTTTTCCAATGGGTTTTGGTCTGTCCTGTTGAAGGACCCAAAGGAAAACTGCATTCACTTGGGAAGGAGAACAGTATTTTTAGACATGATTATCCCAAGGCTTTCATAACATCCCGTCCATTTTCTGTCAGAAATTAAAGAGAGTGCTAAAAGCATTGAACATCAAGGACAAGTGGTAGGCCCAATATGTTGATGCGATTTTAATTACAGCAGAAACAAGATAAGCACATTTGGAACATACTAAACAAGTTCTTGAAGTTGTAAAGAAGACGGCACCAAAGTGTAACCTGTTACACAGAGGTGAAATATCTAGGTACCAAGCTAGGTCCTAGGACATGGGGAATTACCTCTGCTGAGGAAATTATTCACCCATTTAAACCCTGCTAGTGATAGGAAAACCTTGCAGAGATTTTTAGGGTTTGTAGGTTTTTGTAAGGAATTTATACCAGATTACAGTGCTATAGCAAATCCCCTGCAAAATTTTTTGTGAAGTACAGGAACCTGGTAGTGAAGGCCAACACTTAGACTAAAATGATTCCACCTATAAGAGAGTCAGAAGGATTAGGAAACACCATCAGTGGAGTCTACATGATACAAGAAATAGCCTTGGAGTATGTAAGTCCCTGCCTTTTCAGTGTAGAGGCCAGAATTATTCACTACAAAGGGAATTAATCACACCAAAGATATTAAATGACAAAATGGGACTTTTTCAGCTCTTTATGGGATGCTGGGAATGCAGCGTTTGGGGTGTGGAACCCAAAAATAATAGCAGATGCAGATGCATATGCAAATCATCTCCAAACAGTGACGGGGTTGTTAATAAAAAGAAGATTAGCATCTGGACAAGTATTGAAAACCACGGACATGTTGGTGGCAACTCTGGGAACTGAATCAATTAAAGCCCCAGAAGAGTTCATGCAGTCTGGCTGTATGACCCTAGATGTGCAACATGGGCTGCTGTATGTACACAAGAACAATTAGCCCTTAATGAACATTTTTCACATATTGTATGAGACGTCACTCTATACCTGTGGCCACTAGGAATATGGGGTCACAACTTCCCATGCGACATAAAATCCCGATGGGCTTTTAGGGATACGTGGACAAATTTATGGGAAGGACGTACAAAGGGGGTGTGCCAGTAAAGGGGGTGGGAAATGGGACATGGACAAATGCACACTTTTTACAGCCAGGGCTGGGGGGTAGTGCATATGGGATTGGGTAATACACAGAGATATCTATACACCAAGTGGATCAAACTTCCTAATAAAAAACTCTCAGAGTCAGGCTCAAGTAATCTGGGTAGGGGTGGGAAATTTGAGGGAGGAGTAGCCCTTAAAACCACCTGAACTTTCCTGCACCAAATCAATATATGCTGGAGAACGGTTTGCATTTGGGAAATGGTTTTGTTGGGAGAGGAATGCTACTCTCCTCAGAGAAAACGTGACTATTATGCAAACTCAACTGCTAAATAAGTGTGTGGCCCCTTGGGCTCCTTCTAAAATGCTGCTAGGGTTCCCCTCTTGCTGCTGTGCCGTGCCTCATGACAATCATCTCATTCATCCTGGCAAAGGCTGGATGCACACAAAAACCAGGAGCTGGCCCCTACAGTTCAGACTGCTGTACATATCCAATCCTAGCCTTGCTTTGGGGTAATGCAGCCTTCAACTTCGACTTCAGCTTTACAATGAATATTATGCAAGAAGCAAAGATCACATTTATTGTGGTGGGTGACATATTGTATATTATGATTAATAAAGGCCTTAATGGCCTTAAAGAACTGAGAACAAAAATATTAATAGACATAGTACTGCTCTTTACAGCTATTGAATTAGAATGATCAAATAAATAATAGTTTTAACCTATTATCACACAGATAGAAATGGTATATCTCTTAGCTAACAGAGTACCTCTCTTAGATCTCTCCAAAATAATGAAAGATGAACATGATATCCCAAGCAGAAATACTTTCACAAGAGATAATAGTTGTTAATGGTTGTTTTGGTCCCCGCTACAGAATCTTGCGATTGTTGCCAACAGAATTTTTTATTTGGTGGTACTCTTTCACCCACACGGTCATGCTTAGCTTCAGGAAGATTACATGAATTTCTTGGTTCAACCCTTCTAGTTGGCAATTCTAACACGGGCTCTTGGGGAACATCTGCTTGCTGACCGACTCCTTTGTTCTTAGCTTACATCTTCGGTGAGGTTATCTTTATTTGGTATCTTCTTTTTTTGTAACTTCAGTCTCTTCAGTGACAATAACAACTTCTTCATGGACAACATCTCCAGGTGGTTCATGCATCTTGATGAAACGCTGAAGTACTTCAATGTCTGTATAATGAAACAGAAGTATAATTGGAATCTAGCTGTGAATGAAAAGATTGGTTTTACCTGAAAACATCAAGATTATACTGTGCTGGGCATTGCCCCTCTGGCTGGCTCAGAACAGTAAACCCAGGCATCTGCTTTCTTACATTTGGCAATTTGGGCTTCTTCAAGATCTTCTGAACTCTTTTATTTAGGGAGAACAGATCAGGAGTGTTCCTCTTTTCTCGGGAAGCAGTTTAAGTTTTCATTAGGGACAAAGCTACTTTCAGAAGTTTCTGCTGCCCTCCTACACAATCTGTTTTCATGGCCCTTGTGTCCACTTCTTTCCTGAAGATACCACCTCTCTGCCTTTGTCAATGCAATGCACCTTGCTATAAAGTGTCTCTGTTAACTGGCTCAGGTTCAAAACACGTATTTTTTTTCTTAACACAAATCTTTCTCTAGGGGACATCAGTAGGAACATTTATTTTTGTCTGCACAAGGTCAAACTGATAATACTTTTCAATGTATGTAGTATCCCACACAATCAATCATCCCTTTCTTCCTGATAAGATCACATTTGGATAAAATTACACTGTGAGGCTGCTTGTGGCAATGAATCTGAAATATGTAAGCAGAATTTGGGAACCTCTTCTCTCCCAAGCCTAGATTTCAGTAGGCCATTAAGAATTAAAAGATACTCTGTCTTGTTAATCATCATGCCTTTCTTGAGCATATCATTTCCCAAATTACAGGAATCCGCATATGGAATTTTCCAGTTACCTCTCTTCAAGGAGTCAGGACATGGTAGAGTGAAAATGTCGTTTTCCTTGTTTACAGAGGAACATTTTTTTTTTGCATCCTTCATACGGAGGTAGAATCCCAGGAGATCTTCCCTCTTTGGTCTTTTGGTGGGGTGCTTCTTCCGCCAGTATCTTGCTGGCTCATCTTCTGCCTCACTGATTGTCGTTGTGTGCCGGGTTGTTTTGTCCACATATTTCTCACCTTCCAAAATGTCACAAAACAATTAGTGACTATTAACTTCAAAATGCAAATCAACCGAAGACAGCATAATGAATGGCCAAGGGAGAGCTTTGTCAATACTTCTCAAGAAATGAGGCCTTTGTGAGATCTTGGTGATCTCTGTGCACCCACCTGTTCAGTGCTGAATGTGTAAGCTAGCTGTAAAGTCTGAAGGCACAAAGTAGTCATGGCATAACTGTTTAAAAATTAAATGCACATTCAACAGAACATCATCAAAGGTTATAAGCAAATACTAGGTATTAAAACTTTTTAAGAAAACTTACCTATGCTCATCTTTTGCATACAACCAAAAGTGGGATGGTGGTACAGTACGTGAGAAAGCAAGTCTTTTGTGTCAGGAGGATCAATGTTTTTTCACGGTGCTGATCCTAGTAACTTCTGCTTCACTCTTCCTGCTTTTTTGTATCCGTGTTTCTAAACTGCTCAGTAGTAGACCACTGCTAGGCAAGATAGTAGATTTGTCCCCTTCTCTTCTTCACGAGAAGCTTTTCGCAGACTGTGGAGGAAATGGAAGTAGATGCTGCGTTTATAGTTGGCAAAAACAAAACCAAAAGCAACTGTTTCTTAGCTGCAGAGTTTGCAGAGCCTGATTGTGGCTTAATTCCTCCCTTGGTGAGATAAATGGAAACGGTATGTTGAACCTTAACATACCCATTTAAGGCTATAAATAGAAACGATTACTGTGAGATAATGACAGGAATGCATATTGCCATACGCTTCCTTTGTAGGATTTCAAGTCAAGGTTAACCTGTTTGTGTGACTGACAGTTCACCCTGAATAAGTTGAGAACATCAGAAAAGGAACTGACAAGTTCACCTCAACTTTTAGTGACAATATTTTTGACCAACTCATTGCAGTACTTCGAGGCAGAAGCAAGTAACAATGTCTCTTATAGAAAATTAGCATAACAAAACTCAGTGCAGGATCTGGGGAAAGTATTTGACAAGTCTCTTAACTAATTGGTTTTACACACTCACATTAATGCCGGAACGGTACGTGTGATGTGCTGGCTCGTTGCCATCCGTCTCTTGTAGAGCACGGGGACCTCTGTTGAGGGGACATCTGTGCTACGGTCTTGTCAGTGCGCCGACCGCCTGGGCTTGCCCCACTCCTTGGTTGGTCTGACTGACTGGGAGCAGCGTCCGTCCTTACCAATGCAGACCTTGCCTTTCCCTCTCCTTCTGCAGTTTCCGCTGCTGCTGGCACACACGCTGCCGTCCCCAGCACCCCTCTCTTTCCTGTTACAAATCTCCACATTCTCTCTTTCCCCAGTGCTCAGAAGCAGAGTTTCAGCTTGACGTAAGAACATGGCAAACCTAAACTCTGCTTTGTAGCCCACCTCTAATAATGACCAAATCCCAGCTTCTAATGCCTCGGGGGAGGGTGTTAAAACCTGGGCAGTCACCATATTACCTCCCAAAACACTCCTGTAGTTCAGAGGTGTGTGTTTAGGACTCCTCAATAGACTGAACTGACTTTCCCAGTTCTGCTGTATCCTTTTTGATACAAGGGGACCTATACTGCACATAACAGTCAACAGCACACATGCATGAACACTGTGGATTTTTTTTATAATGACAAAATGCTTTCTGAAGTCTTTTCTATTTCTTCTCAATTTATAACATGCAAATTCCTCTTAACAAGCTGGTCTTTCATGAGCAATTATTACTGAAGAGTAATGATCATTAGACCCTATCATATTGCTTTTCCCTTCCTACAGTAAACGTCATCTAAGCGCAGTCAGCAAGTTTTCTGAAGGTCTTCTGTAGTGTTTTATTATCAGCATTTGATTTTACAGCCCTAAAAAGCCTACTCATTAAGTTTTTTTGTTGGTGGTGCTGTTTCACTCTTCCTATCAAGATCGAATGAGTACATTAACCACCACGGGCCTCTCTACACAGCACTAGCGTGGCACCTCTGGAGAACCGGGGCCCAGTGTCTGGGCTCTCCAGTACAAGACAGACAAGGACATGCTGGAACAAGTCCAGCGAAGGGCCTCAACAGTGATTAAGAGACCGAAGCATCTGTACTCTGTACTCTGCTCTTGTGAGACCTCACCTGGAATACTGTGTCCAGCTCTGGAGCCCTCAGCACAAGGACATGGAGCTGCTGGAGTGGGTCCAGAGGAGGCTACAAGAATGATCCGAGGGCTGGAGCACCTCTGCTGTGAGGACAGGCTG